>ML976076.1:74987-99820 GCA_010015635.1 Clathrospora elynae | reverse complement strand
GTTGCACTCAGGGTCAGAACCCTGACCATCTCTTGTACTTTTAGAGACCTATCCCTCTTGGAAACCTACCTACCCTAAACCTAAGGGGCTGCTGCCCCTTATGTCCTCCTATAGTCTCAGACTCATATAGGACATTAAATGAATACATACATACATAACGTACCTCACAGGTGAGTGGGCCACACGGGTGAGTGGGCCACACGGGTGAGTAGGCCACTTGCGCCAAGACCCCACCAAAACTCCCCCAACAATGCAATGCCTCAACAACAAGACCAGTTACCAGCTTCAAAGGAAGCTCAATTGCAGCTTGCGCTTCAAGCTATTAAAAGAGATGCAAATCTTTCTATGCAACGTGCTGCAGCAACCTACAATGTATCTCAAAACACTCTAGAGCACCAACGTGCTAGAACCCCCTTTTAACGCAACTGCAGGCCCAAATCAATAAACCTACTTAAGACCAAGGAGGAGGTGTGTTACGGCCCAGAAACTTACATGCATTGGGTTGAGGTTTATGGAATCACAGGCATCAACCCACTCCGCAGATATGGCAGCGAGGGGCGGCCCAAGCGTGACACGTGACTACCATACTGTTGGTAGGCGGCTGGCAACCCGCAAACGGATGACAGCCGTGCCGCTCCCGCTTTTTAGCCGCCCCCAATTGTCTTGGCGCATCCATCTAGCAGTCTCGGTGCAGCAGCCCCAGCGGCAGCAGTCTTGGTGCAGCAGCAGCAGCAGTCTTGGTGCAGCAGCCCCAGCAGTCTTGGTGCAGCAGCCCCAGCAGTCTTGGTGCAGCAGCCCCAGCGGCAGCAGTCTTGGTGCAGCAGCAGCGGCAGTCTTGGTGCAGTAGCCCCAGCGGCAGCAGTCTTAGTGCAGCGGCAGCAGCAGTCTTGGTGCAGCAGCCCCAGCAGTCTTGGTGCAGCAGCCCCAGCAGTCTTGGTGCAGCAGCCCTAGCAGTCTTAGTGCAGCAGTCTTGGTGCAGCAGTCTAGGTTGTCCCACTGACACCAAGACAATCAGACACCACGCAACAAGACAATGAGACAACAACACAACAAGACGCACTAGCCACAGGATACAGTATATAGACAGCATGGAGAGCCCTTATGGCTCAACGTGTTCAACTCATCAAGTGAAAGCAATACTACTATTCTATCTTCAATACGCTTTGCAGAGAGCCCCTTCTACTGCATTCATATTGTCTCTCCTCTTTGATATGCTTGACAGAGAGCCTCCTCTACTGTCTTTGTCTCATCCCTCCTCTTCAATACGCTTGACAGAGAGCCCCCTCTGCTGTCTGTATATCACCCCTTTGATCCTAATCCCGTTCATTCCAGAGAACCAACCTTGCATCCCCCGACTACATACCATACATCTAGCCTTCCAGCTTTGGTCATACCCTCCAGTTGGATGGACCCTCACAGGGACACACCACCTCTCTGCCTAGTACAAGGAGGAGACTATACCACACGACTGGGTTATTACGGTCTCTGAGAATGGCTAGACAACAAATAAGCTTGGTCTTGAGTAGTTAAAGCACTTTGACAAACATACAAAGGAGCGCACTGTTGGATCACACCGCCTGCTCATAATTGATGGCCATGAGAGCCACAACTTGCTTGAATTCTAGCAGTACTGCAAGGAGAACAAGATCATTACTCTCTGCATGCCTCCTCACTTGTTGCACATCCTCCAGCCACTTGATGTAGGCTGCTTTGCATTGTTAAAGGTCAGGTATGGCTGCTAAGCTGAGAACCTGATCTGCAGCCAGATTAACCATATCACAAAACTTGAGTTTCTACCATGCTTCAAAGCTGCCTTCAACGCCTCAATTACAACTAACAATATCCTAGGAGGGTTTAGAGGGGCTGGATTGGCCCCATTTGACCCAGAATTGGTTATATCAAAGCTTGATGTGCAGTTGTGCACGCCATCACCACCTCCTGTTAGCAGCACTCCCTGGCAGTCCCAAACACTAAGCAATACCCTTGAATTTGGATTGCAATCAAAGCTGATTTGAGAGAGGATTCAGCAACATGTAGATAGCTTGCCTACTTCAATGGTTAATGCTCTTGAAAAGCTCTCAAAAGGCGCTGAGCAGATGGCGCATTCCTTAGTGTTGATGCCTAACTAGGTTACTGAGCTTCAAGCAGTCAACAAGGCTGCTACGCAACGTAAATTGCACAAAAGGAAGCATGTGTAGGGGGCTGACCCTGAGGGTAGATGCTAGAAATAATCAGATGGATTTGATAACGGGCTATCTAGTGTCCCCCTCTTGCCTTTATAGTCCCCCAGGTATTTCCGGAAGTTTGCCGGTTCATCTGTTAGAGTGGTGATGTTTCCGGCCGTCTTCTGGTTTGACCTCCGTAACGGCAGGTCTCCATGTTGTCTATCCCCAGAAATGGCCGGATAATCCGGAGGCTCTCCAGCCGAGTACTACCCGGGCCTGGCCCGTTACAGCATGTACAGAGAGAGGGGACCTTAACAGTTGAAGAAGGCCAAAGGTTGACAGCTCTAAGGGAGTTTGGGGCGCGTAGTGATAGGAAGAAGACAAAGAAGCGGGTATGTCCTGAAGGAGGTGAGCCATCCCAAAGGCAATGCGGACAGTGCAATAGGACCAGACATAATGTGCGTATGTGTAAGCAAGCAGCAGAAGTAGCCTCTGAATGATATTCCATGCTGTACTATGCTATACAGGGCCAAAGTGGGTTGTTTTGGGCTATAATGGGGGGAGTTTTGGTGGGGTCTTAGCGCAAGTGGCCCACTCACCCGTGAGGTACGTTACATACAATGCTGCTTTGTAGCAATAATGCATATCCATTGTGAGGTGGGATAGTCAAGTGGGAAAAGTGCTTGACCTGGTACTCTTAAAAGTTTCCTGTTTTGGCAGGTTACAAAAAGAGTGTCAGTTCAAATCTGGCTCCCATCACCTTTGCCTTACTTTCCAAAATGCCTTGGGCAAGCACTCCCAGTATGTTGCCTTTGGGCAGCTGAAGACCAAGGGTCAGAACCCTCACCATCCCTTGTACTTTCAGAGACTCCTTCCTCTTGAAAACTACCACCTCCTTTACCAGAGGGGCTACTGCTCCTCTTGTTCTCCATAGTCTCAGACTCACATGGAACGTTAAATCAATCAATCAATCAATCAATCATATCCATCGTGACCAAACGCGCTTGCTCTTCTCCCCCCAACATCCTCTTTGAAAACCATCGAGAATCGTTTCGAGAATTTGCGAAACCGTCTAGCTCACCACGACTCAACTTGCAAGGATGGATTGGGAAGAAAATGGGGAAATGGTGCAGGGTCCGCGATCCATCGACATTGTGAAACAGCGCCGTTACGTTATGTACTCTGGCGTGGCGGTGGTTGCCAATTACAGAGGCTCATACCAGGCTCTATGATGACAACTTGCCGACTACCGAGTGCTTGACTGCCTGAGTTGATGGTGGTTGGTCATCTTTGTGCTGCGAGGTGAGACAGCCAAGGTGTCGAGATGAAGTTTGGTCGCTCCGTGATGGATTGAGATTTCAATGCCGACAGTCGGGCCGACATGATTGTGGGGGAAATTTTGGTTGGGCTCATTTGATTAGGGGTGGAATATCAACTTGTTGATCGACTTTGTCTCTCACCGCAGTAGGTATCGGGTAAGACAGGCAGGGAATGTGTTACCCGAGACGTTCGTTGATGAATCACCTTTCAATGAGAAGGAAGTTTGGCTTATTATTCAAGTATGTAGTTAAATTTCGTGAATATAGCGGTCTACACTATGGTGACGAGGAATCTTCATGCCTGTCTGGTATCTGGGAAGCTATCTTGGAGTGTGTGAAAGGAAAAACACCTAACGCCCATAAGTCCCTGCGCCAGTTGCTATGCCAAAGGAAAAGGAAAAACGTGCTCATCATGAACAGAGGGTACGAAGGCGATCTACTCCTCAATCACACCAGTTTTCATCATGCTCTCTCGGAGGGCCCTCTTGTACTCTCTCTCCATCCCGTGCTTGACGGCATCAAGGACGGTGTCGACAGTGGCCTTGGGTTGGAAGCGAGGCTGGGTGCCTTCTTGGAAAACACCGGTCTTGACAAGGATTGAATACCAGTTGGCGTCATCGGTGTGTTCGTTGTACTCGTTGGTGCCGCGAATGTCAGACTCTGGGGTATCTCCAACGAAATAGACGGTCGAAGGTGGGGAGTCGATGCCATGAGTTTCTTTGCGCCACTCCTTCAGCAGTCGAGTAGCGAACTCGAAAGTACCGATTTGAGGCTTGCCAAAGGCAGTTGTCTCGAGTTCCCTGCCGGTGACTGCCTTGTACATGGCCTCGAGCGACACGCGAAGAGCCCCCATGCCAATGCGGGTAAGGTCATGCGAGGCACTCCAGACAACGTCGTTGTGCGAGAAAAAGACTGGCGGGCCCTCGTCGAAGTTTTCGGCCCTCGTGCCAAGACGCCCGTTCTTTGACATGAGAAGGTCGAGAATGATCTGCTGATCAGAGGCCCAGTCGCGTGAATCGGCAAAGACGAAGATCGCTTCGATCTCGACCTCGCCGAAATTGCGTGCACGCGAATTCTGGAACTCATCCTCGGTCAACTTGCGGAAGGGTGTTGTGTCCTGATTGTCCTTGATGATGTCTCCGGGCGTGACGCTGATAGCATAGTTAGTGTGTGTTGTGTTCATGCGCGATCACTGGAGAGGGCACTTACACATCCTTGAAGCCATAGCCTTCGGCTACAATGCGGCATTTCTCACCCTCACCTCCCACAACAAGGACGGTGTTGAACTTCTCGGCCATCTCCCTCATGGGTGTGTGCCCGCAGATGAACTGACCAGGCGAGACTTCCATCTCTAGCTGCATGCTGAGTTGCACACAGCGCTCGGCCTCAGTCTTGCCACCGCCGTTGGTTACGAAGATGTATGGTACTTGAATACCGTACTCGTTCTCGCCGTTAAGCATCTTCATTGCCTCGATAGCTTCTGGGATTGGTCGGCCACCTCGGATCAGAACACCGTCAATGTCGAAGGCGAAGGCATACTTGTCAGTAACTGATGTCTCCGGTGGAGTGTAGCCAGGTGATCCAGGCGTGCCGACAGACTCGAGTTGGCGTCTGGCTTTCTCAAAACCGGTGGCGGTCTCTGTGGCGTTCGACGGAGCCATGAGATGCTGTGGGGGAACGACGACCGTGGGGCCCATCTGGATGTTCTCACGAGTGGCCTCTGTAGACGAAAGGCGCCGTACGAAACGGCTGGCTGCCGACGGAACTGCAAGGGGCGCAGACATGGTGGAAAGGTATGTGGTAGCAATGGTTGAGTGGAGAAGTTATGTGGCAGATGTATACTGAAGACAACGAGTTGGCGAAGCTGTAGCAGTAGAGGTGGATAGATATGTGGAGAGCCCAGTAGCCTTTATGTCCTCTGGGGCCCGGGTGACAGGTTGCTTCTCCAGGTAACCCCTCAATAAAGCGGAGAGAACAGTGGGTATGTGGACATGTGGGTACGTGGAGGTGGGAATGGGGCGTGGTGGTTGGTTTGTGCGAGACACCGAGAGTTTTATACGGAAGGTCGCTGCTCCCTGACCGGTCAAATTCATGGCATCACTGCAACTGTAGCGGCCTTTTTCTCTGTACATCTACGCTACGTCGATTTGCCGGACCCTGAACGCAAAGCTTATCGGTTGGGATTCTGTTGGATTGCGTTGGCGTAGATCTATGGCGCCATCTGGTTGGGCTAAGAACAAGGGATGGTTTCAACGTTAGGGATTCGATAGCGGTGCTCTGTGCAGTTCTACACTTGGTGAGAGATTGTGGCAGGCTTCTCGATGCCCATTCGATGGGCAGGCCAGGCAGTGCTGCAGCAGAAGTGGGTATGCGACCAGGACGTTAGGGCCGCCTACGCCCCAAACGGACTCGGCTATTACCGCCGAGCCATGTGGTTGACGGCCGCGGCTTGCTGTTATTGATGTGGCAGAGTTTTGAGGTACTTCTATACTGTGACGTCACTAATGATTAGCTCGCATCTCGGCACCGCACATGCAGTTGAACCAATGTCCCGCGGAACGCCTCGCCCTGCGAATGAACGGCATCACGGACCTTCAGGGCAGCCTCCCCAGATGAGCGACGTGAAACGCAGCCTGTCGACTGGCCCCCTCCGGCACGTTTTCGCCGCCAAGCGTCGGGAGGAAGTTGAGGCTCAACCCCTCCTTGGTCGATTCGACAGATGTTCCGGTGAGCCCATGTCAAAGGGTCCTGCGACCGCTCTCTCCTTACATGCTACTTGCGGTACATGCATGAAACCATATCTCCCGGCTTACATGCGGTGGGTCACTTACAACAGGTACCCACACCGCGGGTCTCATATCAGACGCTTGACGTAACAGTACATGAAAGTACACCGCGACTGGCGGCTGTTGCGTAGTATGGATAGCGGAAGCCCGTCTTCTGACCATGGCCTATACTGTGAGCAAGTCGCGCAACCGTCCCATGGTGGTTTGCAAGAGCGGTATGAAGAACGCGCATGTTGCGACGGATGATTTGGCCTTTGCCATCTCTGCAAAGCCAGTGAAAGGAGTGTTGGAACTCATGAGAGCGCTTGAATTCACGCGGCTTGCACGGCGTCGCTGATGTCTTGCTAAAAACGGCAGATCATGGTAAAGCAACGCAATGACGATCGCGGCCTTGATTCGGCAGAGTTTCCGCAACGGTAGTCTAAGAGTTTCTCTGCACCCATGGGGTACCCGTCGCAGGAGCTCGGCTCATCTGTTGTCACTCCACAGTTTTTGCGTAGGGAAATGATGGAGGCGCTGATCCGGAGAGCGAGTGGGTCCACTTCAGTTGTGGTTAATGTGTTGTCGGTACTCGATATCCGGATTTTGAATCGAGGCGGTGACATGTTCAGGCACAAGATGGGTTGAAATGTTGGTTGTTGTGTTGTGATACACGTGCTGGTTGGGGTTGAGAGGCCAGTGGATGTAGAAGGGGAAGGAGCAAAAGCGCATCATCGCGAACGCGACGCGTCTTCTCAACCTCCATTCTGCATGCACTCCCCAATCACCTCATTCATCTGCAAGATACGTCCCATACGTCCCTATGCGCCGTAAACATGAACTGGACTGGTGGTAGTTTGCAGCGCACCAGGAAGGCTAACCAGGGCGTCATGCAGCAGCAGAAGGCGTACTTTGCTAAAGCGCGAACTCAGCTCCAAAACATGCAAAGTTCAACTGTCGCCCCCTTTCGTCCAAGCTACCTTCGCGACAGAGATGTCGACTTATTCGGACAGATGCCCATGCTCGGTTCTGGCTCAGTCCGCCACACAGGGCATTCAGCGCGGCGCCGAGGTGAGACAACGCGGCGTGAACACTCACCAGACGACAGGCAATACGAGACAAGATACGATGAGCCATCGACTCGCGGAGAAATCCATACAAACGTCCCATATCGTCGACCTTCCGCCACAGATACTCACAAGGGTAAGCTTCACAGCGTCTCTCGTCCCTGGCTTAGACAGAGCAACAAGAAACTGATGATGTGGCAGAGCCAAATGGCGAGATAAGAAAGGCCAACGATACAAGCGCTGAGACTCAATTGCTCGAGGCGAATAGAAAAAGGCTCTTGAGTCAGCAGGACTGGGTAGCCATCGATCCATCGAAGCCAGTCAACCTACGGTTTCTACCAAGCAAAGAGAAAGAAAAGATTGGTAAACGTAGGAGGACAACAGGGAAACATGGTGCGGCCCTGAGGCAAAAACACGATGCCGACCTCCAAGGACGACCGCTTCACCCTGTAAACGATAAGTTTGCCGTGAATTTCGACAATATCCGAACCCGCATCGGTACAAATGCACTGACGAACACATACTTAGCTCAGCCGAAGGAATATGTGCAATCGCAGGCTTCGTCAGACCCTATGCTTTTCGACCAGGAAGGAACGGAGGCACAACAGCATGCGGGGAAGCCCGAGCCTGTATCACCTGCCAAACCTCCGCTTCGTGCGGCGAATGCACCTCGACAACCTAGTGCTCCCCACGCGCGCACACTGACCGGTGAGGAAGCCGAGCACTATCACGACATAGCTTCGTCCAACGAACCTATCTCATCTCGAGCTGCTTCTGAGCAAGTTAGCTTGGAATCTGTCCAGCTCGAGCCGCAGCCCACAAGGGTCACACGTCAAGAACGCGAGAGCTCTGCGCCTGGGTACCGACTCACGCACCGCGTTCAAGGGAACAAGCGCCCTTTGCGTCTTGTCTTCGGCGACTCCACCTCTTCTGCAGGTGGCCGTAGCCGCGCTGTGTCGGGAAACCGCAACATCGGTGGAACGAAGCATGCTCGTGAAGCCAAATCTTCAGGAGCGTCCCAAACGGGACACATGCATCATGTCAACAGCGATAAAAAGCGGTCAGCTATTGACGAGGCCTCGGCTACACTCGCAATCATCGATGAGGAACCATGGAGGACCTATGTTGCACTCTCAGACAGGGATTCATGCCACTCGGACACAGAGTTTGAGCCAGGAAACAGCATGCTGCATCCTTGCCCCACAACGCAAAACAATAATGAAGTTGTCACGAACTGGTCACAACATGCCACGTACGGTGGCCAGACGGACATTGGCTCGTCCTTAGTCTCCGCCTCTTTGCCTTCGCTGAAGCGAGGCGCTCAAAAACATATGCCTGCACGTTTATCTGGTGCAGACTCCGGTCGCCGAGGGGATCCAGCCGCGACGAAACCGCGGGTTACAAATCGGGATGAAGAGCTTTGGGAAGCGTTCGTCATCGGAAGCGACAACAAGTTGTCATCATCGCAGACAAGAAACAGTGATGCGCAAGGCAACCGCAAGATGGTGTCGAAAGATGCAAGCGGTGCGTCTTCGAGCTACTTGCCGCTCTCTGTCGCAGTTAGCTCTGTCAGCGACTCACTGTTCAGATCAGCTTCCAGATTTGCTTCTTACAAGAGCGACGGCGTACAAGATGCGGCAGGGTTTGCGGAATCGTTAGGGTCCAGAGCAATCAGTCCACCTATTTTTCGAGGGTTTGTCGAAGAGTTAAGCGACGGCGAGGCCGACAAAACAACTGAGCACAGTGTGTTCGGTGAGGCCTCGGTGACTCAAGCATCTTTGCAAAATAATGCATCTTCCGACCTCATCTCTTCCAGGATATTCAGTGCCACAGAAACGTCCCGCAGCGACCTGGACCGGCCTGGTCGTAGACGGGAAGTAACGGGCGGACAGCCCAGGCTGGACCGGAAAGGCGCGCCATCTTCTTCCATCTACGACATCCCGGTCAGCGAGGCCGAAACACTCGACCTCGTTGACCGTGACAAAATATGAGGGAATTTACTGACTGCGGTCTTGGTGGATGAGCGGACGGGTTACCTAAGGCTTACCGCTGTTATACGGGCAAAGAGACGAAGAAACAACAACAAGCCTTTCAAGTGGCAGCGGATCCCTCGATGCACTATTGTGATTCGTTACTAGATAAACCATCTTGCTCTGTTATCTGCTCATACATGATAGACTGGAGCATTGCTCTTAGGGCCCCTCACCAATCAATGTGAGACGGGGATTTCTGGTAGGTCAATCCAGGGGCGTTCGATCCAAAGTTTCCAGCGAATGAATTGTTTGCATTAAAATGTCTTTTTGCAGCTTGTGTCTCATTCCCAGTTCGTATCACGTACCCGAAACACGAGTTCAGCCAAGCCCATGTGCAAGAGAGGATTCTCTCTTGCCTACGTTACAGAACCACTACTGGATAGAGCGTGTACAGGATGTTTTGGAACCGCAAGCTAATCGGCAGACGCAACAATGCAACATGTTACACAACCTCACCGCTGCAACGAAAGGCAAGGCAAGCCGACGCGACGGGTGCCTGCTATAAAGGCCAGTCCTGCTTATTCCATCTGGACTAGCATACCATGCGTGTCATCAAAAGCGATTATTTCCAAGGGGGGTGTCAGAGCAGGCGGCGATACGTGCGAGCGCTATTCCTAGTGAGCGCCCGATGGACTGTGACAGCTGCCGCGGGTATCCCTACTTTTAGCGAACGGCACTCATCACAGACCATTCGTCGAACACGATCGGCAAGCCAGCATTCGGTGGTCTGCAAGGCCTGATGGACGACGACAACGCATGACAGACACGTCCTAAAATACAGCAGTGCAGGACGACGATTGGACATGGCATGGTGAAAAAGGTAGACATTCACACCGCTTGCAGGTCACATGGACAGCCGGATGAGCTGGAAAGGCAAGCAAGGTGGACACGGCGGCTGATGTGCGGGGGTGAGTGGTCTGATTCGCGAATGGGCAGCCTCAGGGGTCGCGAAATCCTTTCTTCTCGAAGGCTGGAATTACGTGATGGTAGGGCCGTCACGCGACTTGCTGCATTGCAGCGCAGCACGTTGCGGATACGGACCACTGTGCTGACACATGGCCGCGCCTTTGTGAGGTGTCTCTATCTGGCAAAGAATGCATGTGGAAAGTAAAGCAGCGGAAGGCCGCGGATTGAGGACCCCCAGAGTCTCTCGAAAACCTTCTCTGCATCGCCCAACAGCGGATCCCAGATTTGGAGCCGTCTACAGCCGTGGGATGATCATCGCCAAGGCCAACACAAACCGCTGTGCCGGCTTTGCGCTTCGTTTCAAGTGGACTCCTGGCCCCACGCGCCACGTTGTGAGGAAACGGATCGCAGCCACACATGACAGAGTGCGCTTGCTCGGTCGATGCGATTCGCTGATCGCAATATTTGATAGTCGTATTCTACTACCTACCGCTACTCAGCCGACAACCGTTCATGGCACGCAGTAGGTATGTAAGTGAGCTCACTATTTGTATGGACAGTCGCCGTGTGTTGCCCAAGCTCACCGCGTCGTTGCCCGAGGCCGTGCCTGGCAGAGCAGCGGTGTCGGTAGACGCAAATAAGGATTGTCGGAAGTGGTTCCGAGGCTACACCAGTCGTTGTTTCGCAGCATGGAAACTCATGCCCGGTGTGTTTTGCGAACAGCACCAGGGTGCTTGGACTGCGCGCTGCTAGAAAGATCCCTCTCTTCGGCCGCCGGAAGCTGCGGCAGCGACAGAACTCGGCGACATGGCATTACCTGCTTCCAAGACCCTGCCAACGGTGTCGTGTAGCACTACAGAAGTTGGGTCCCGGAAGGGCAGTGCATGTTGTCGTGCTGGCCACTGCTGCGACGTTGGCAAGGTGCCTGATGCTGTGATTCAGGCCACTACGGGGGCGGGGCTGTGATTGGAGCTCAGCGGTGAAACGGCCGGGTACGTCATTCGCTGTGGAGCCTAGGTGCCGAAGCCGCGGCGCCCCAAGGGCACCTAGGGCCTCGTTAGCAGAAGCGGACAAACAGGGAAGCCCGCGCACAGCTTGAATTACGGGTCGCGGAATTCAGCCCGAACAAGGGGTGCCCAAAGAGTCAAGGGATGATCGTGAGATGGCAACCTGGGAACGTCAGCAGAGATTTCCGGCGTCGACGGAGTGCCAAGCCCCTCGCTGGTCCTGTACATGTACGGGTCGTACCTGCCCTAGATTCTCCAAGCTCCGGCACTCCAAACTTGCGTCGACATCGTCCCATCCACCTCCGCACCGATTGTGTCCTCGAACAGGCTCCGCACCCGCAGGCGACGACGCGCAGCACCACACGCCCGCCGCCACTCCGCGTTGCACCGTATTCCACGAGCTTATTTTTTGCTGCCCTGTGTGCCGCGTTAGGACGCAACCCCCACACGTCGACTGCTCCGAAGCATCCCAAATTCCCCATCCCAGTCGGCATCGTGCATGCAGCCAAATTCCTCAGCAATCGCACACAGCTGCTGACCCGTGGCTGCCTCGACGCGCAGCGCGCTTGTTCGTGTCGAATCGCCATAGCCGACCACACATCCCGTCACTCGTCTCACGATGCGCTCCCGGACCTAGTCTGCGCTTCTCCAGGACCTGCTCCTGTGTGCATATAGCCCCCAGTGGCGCCACGCTCGCCTTTCCGCTCCCTCAGTCAGCTTGCTCGCGCTATGAAGAATCACTAGCACTCCCAGTCCCGCCGTATTTGCTTCCAATACAACCACCAACACCACCACCATGTCGTCGCTACTAACCGACGCCTATTCGCGCCCGAGGATGCCCTCCCCCGCGCCGAGCTTCGCCCGCATGACCTCCGCCGTCTCTATTCCCGCGCGTCCCAGTCCGGCCCTCACGGCCTCGTACTTCAGCAACAGCTCACTTCAATCGACACCCGAGGGCATTGTGCCAATGTCGTCTTCGCTGCCCGCCATCCCCTGCTACAACCTGCCCGAGTCGCTCCTGCCGCCGCCGCTGATGTCTCCGCCTACGTCCTCTCCTTCGGCCATGGCGGAGGCCCTGGGAAAGGGCCCGGGTCTGATTCGCCGGGTCAGCCGGGGCGCACAGGGAATCCCAGGCCGCTTCCGTCGGGGAAACTCAAATAAGCAGCGTGACAAGAGCTCGGGTCCCGTCATCATGCGCCGGCGCAGCGACAGCAGGACTGCCGCCGACGGCGATACTGGTACCTCCGACTTCGACGCATTCGAAGAAGAGGAAACCATCGACGACCAGTTCGAGCCCATCCATGGACTCGGCATCTCCAATTATATACCGAGCATCATCTCCATCCCAGATGCTGCCGTCATAGCACCTGTGCGCAACTCACGACTTGAACAAGGCACCGTGCTCAAGAAGATTACGAAGAAAAAGAAGAAGGAAATTAACTTGCGCCTGGATCTGGAATCTGCCAAAGTCTTTTGGGACCCTTCGCGACCGTCGAAAGCCTTCTACATCGACGATGTCAAGGAGATTCGCTCGGGCCCCGAGGCCAAGCACTACCGCGAGGAGTGCGGCTTCTCCGAGAACTGGGCGCCCTACTGGTTCACCATCGTCTATTCCGACACCACCCGCTCCAAGGGCCGGATAAAGATGATGCATTTGATCGCACCTGATGTTGGTGTTCTCAGCATGTGGACGCAGACACTCGAGTCTGTATCGCGCAACCGCATTGACCTGATGGCAGGCCTGCTGGGCTTCGCCGACAAGAGTGCAAAGTTGGTCTGGCAGCGCGCAATGAAGAAGAGAGGCGATGGCGAGGAGTCTCTCGACTTTCCAAGCATCGTGGAACTGTGCCGCAGCCTGCACATCAACTGCACCGAGCTTACGCTTGGCGCCTACTTTCGGAAAGCCGACACCCTTCAGGCCGGCAAACTGAACCAATCACAGTTCCTCTACTTTGTGAGACGCCTCAAGGAGCGCAAGGACATCAAGATGATTTATAAGTCCTATACGTCGGGCTCCAAAATAGAGATGGACAAGGTCACCTTTTTCTCATTTCTCCGCCAAGAGCAGGGCGTCGACGTGAACACAGACCTCGAATACTGGACAGCCACCTTCGAAAAATTCGCCCGCGCAACCAGACCCAGAGCGACTCCAGTTGAAGGTGGTGAAATCCCACTACCATTGGCCATGAACTTTCCCGCTTTCCAAACGTACCTGACGTCGGCTGCGAACTCTATCCTCAAGCCTGCTGGCACG
Organism: Clathrospora elynae; assembly: GCA_010015635.1. Lineage (NCBI taxonomy): Eukaryota > Fungi > Ascomycota > Dothideomycetes > Pleosporales > Diademaceae > Clathrospora > Clathrospora elynae. The sequence goes on along the minus strand of ML976076.1, from coordinate 86,304 downwards.
CAGCAGAGACTCGATCGACCCTTGAACGAGTACTTCATCTCCAGCTCCCATAACACCTACCTGCTTGGTCGTCAGGTGGCGGGCGAATCGAGCACCGAGGCATACATCACTGCACTCCAGAAGGGCTGCCGATGCCTTGAGATTGACTGCTGGGATGGCACTGACAGCATACCCGTTGTGATGCACGGTCGAACCTTGACCAAGAGCATTCTGTTCCAAGACACCATCAAGGTCATCAACAAGTATGCCTTTACCGAGTCTCCGTACCCGGTGATCCTTTCGCTCGAGGTGCACTGTTCTCCCACGCAACAGGCTGCCATGGTGAGGATCATGGTCGCTGAGTTTGGTGAGAAGTTGGTACTCCAGCCACTAGACTTTGAGTCGCAGACTCTACCGACCCCGGAAGAGTTGAAGCATCGAGTACTCATCAAAGTTAAGGCTGCTCCTGGCGAGGATCTAGATACCAGAGCTCTCGTGGCCGAACTATCAACTCGAAGACAGCGCAGCTTCAGTTCTCCCTGGTCACGTCCGGTGCTACTGAACGACAACATTATTCCTAACTCACCTCTTCTTTCTAGCCCGCCTTCTATGAGCCCACCTGAGCGATCTCATTCGTTCTGGGCAACCCCACGCACCTCGAACAATACACTACCAACTTCAGCACTCGTGAGTTCAGCTGAAGACAGCGATAGCCCCAATGCAACACCCGCAGAAGCTTCTGAAGATCGACGAAAGCCGAAGAAGAACAAGACTAGCAACATCACTAAAGAGCTGGGTAGCCTTGGTGTATACACGAGAGGGGTCAAGTTCACCGACTTTGCCAGTATCGACGCCAATACGTTCAATCACGTTTACTCAATCAACGAGCGCGCCTTCGAGAAGTTCACCAAGCCTGGAGCACGTGAGAAGCATCTCCTGGAGGAACACAACATGCGTTGTCTCATGCGTGTTTACCCACACGCTTTTCGAATCAACTCCTCCAACTTCGATCCTCTCAAGTTCTGGCGTCGCGGCGTTCAGATGGTTGCCCTCAACTGGCAGACGTACGATCTTGGTCAGCAGTTAAACGAAGCCATGTTTGCTGGGGGCGAAGATCGGACCGGCTATGTGCTCAAGCCTGCCGCTCTTCGTCTTGAGTCGCAAACACCCGTCGTTGGTTACAGGAAAGCACCAAAGAAGGAGGTCAAGTTCACCGTGCAGATTATCTCCGCTCAACAGCTGCCGCGCCCTCGTGGCCTTGGTCAGGAAGCAAATATTAACCCGTATGTCGAGTTCGAGATGTACTGCGCTGAAGACATGGGCGCGAACGCCACTGGTATCGGTGGGCAAGACGCTTCCGCACGCAACGGTCACTCTGGAATCGGCAATCCTCTACGTAAGCGAACGCGCATCGTCGAAGGCAACGGTTATAATCCCGAATTTGGCAACGAAATTGACATGACGGTGACGACAAGATACCCAAGTCTTGTGTTTGTACGATGGACTGTGTGGAATTCGCTCGACGCTCGGAGCACTAACCATGCTCCCTTGGCCACCTTCACAGCCAAGCTCAACAGCATCCAGCAAGGCTACCGCCATCTTCCCCTTTTCGACAGCAACGGCGAGCAATACCTATTCTCTACCTTGTTCTGCAAAATCAAGAAACAAGACATCGTCGACGCGCCTGAGTCTCCACTCGTTCACTCCTCCTCGCGTCGGTCATCGTTCGAGCCTGCAAGCCCACTCCAAGAACCCATACACAACAAAGCCAGCCGCAGCTTTGTTAGACGCTTGATCAGCCGAGCCCCTAGCGAGCGCAGGAGGCACAAAGACGACCGCGCAAGAAGCGAATCGCGCGAATCCGATCGAGGCTACATCAGCCGGTCCAGCACGCTTGAGCGATAAAGCGAGCCTGTAGATGTTCAAACTTATTTGCAGCTGACGACGCGTCTACGCTTCTAACATGGGTCAGCTTCATTTGTATCAAACACTTTTCTTTCTTGAACAAATATCCGGGTACTCAACGGCGTTCCGGTTTGTCGTTGTTCTCGACTAGGATTTGCGTCACTATAAGAACCGCGACTTCCAATCCCGCACTCTACCCTCCATCGAGGTACGCAAAGCGAGGCATCGAATCGAAATACTCTCGCAATGGTGCTGTATTCGCAACCCCAGTCTCTGACTGCTAGGGAAAGCCTTCGAGCAGCCTCTCTCTGACGACGCTTGTGCAAGCGATGCGTGCCTCGGCACACTTTGCCTTCACCAAAAAAAGTTGGCATCGATCCTTGTTTGCTGGACATCGATCGCTCTTGGTTTGCCTTCATTTGAGCATATACCCTCTTCCAACCATTTTCGGGTTTTCTCCATAGGTACTGGCGCAGTAACAACACGGGATGGGCTGCCGGCGTGCACCGTCCAACATCTTGGCGATACCTCATAGACTTGTTTCTTTTTCCACAGGACTTCGGTGTCCGCTTCACTCTGTACATTTTTTTCATTCTTTTTCCTTTGTTGAAGCTTTTTTTTACGACTGTCACGACAACCCTTTGCATGGTTTTTTCTACAATATGCACGCGCTCTGTGAGCTTAGTGTTCGAGTTCGGGTGGGCTGGTTCTTTTCTTTCACATCATTTCCCTTCGATGCAGGACATGGCTTGATGCAATGGGCTGGGCCGGCTTTGCAGGAAAGGGTGATATTGGTCAATGTCACCCTTGGCTTGGGATGGGAATTGTGTGGAATCACAAAGGGCAATAAGGGAGGATACCACAACATAGAAATGATACCATACGCTTCGCTGCGCTCTGCAGCTGGAAGCAATTTCCATAATACGACTAAAATTTAAGCTCCAGACTCGGTCTATCGCCAACCTTTTCTTTTGTTTTGCCATCAAATTCCATCCCGTTGTTGCCGATGCCACCTGCCGTTCACGATCTTCGCCGCCGGCTTCGTAGCCACACTCTCGGGATTCTGCGAACGGCTCGCCAACCATCGGTTGACGTGGCTAGCTTCCCGTCTCTCCTCCCTCCCCACCTCTTTCCCTGATTTACGAATAACACCTTAGCCTACCTACCGACCTACCGCTTCACAGCACTGTAACTTCGTCCGCTCAGCCGTTCAGCTGCTCTCGTGCATAAAAAACCCCGTAGGATTCAATCATCAATATATCCTACAACCTATGCGACGGTATAGAACTATAACCATCACGTCACAGCATTTCCTAACTATAAGATCCACCCTAACCACTAGAGAAAGAGCAAGGGCAGCAGGAAAAAAGGAAAAACTAGTACTTCCCTGTGGAGAAACGCCTACGGGTCCTGCGGAGGAGGCCTGCGGCGATCTAGACCACGTTCTGCCTTTTCGGTACCGGGAACGGGTAAGGTTGGAGGGATGGGGAGGGGGGGGCGCGGAACAGTGGGTGAGTGTTCCCCCCGCGCCAGACTTAGGCGAAACGAAACGAAACGACACAGGCTCGCAACCCTGTTAGCTGGGTAAGAGCTCGCACACCATACCACTTTCATTGAAGTGCAAGGCCCGCACAGGATGTTGCCTCACATCCCGGCGCGGGTGGGGTGAATATTCGAAGGGACGACAACAAATCGCTGGTCCTGGGGGGCTCTTGGCCCAGGAAAAAAGCTGGATTATTAACGGAGCATAATGGCAAATGGATACTGAGGGACGTTGATGAAAACGGCTGTTTGTTGGTAAAGTGACGTGTGGACGCCGCGTTCGACGTCCCCCCTGCCCTCCCCGCATAGGTAATACAGTAGTTTGGATGAATGACTACGGAGCAGTCAGTCACTTCGCCCACATCGTATTCACGTAAAGCTACTGTATATTATTATATGCCCAGTCATTGCCCGGCAGCCTGCACCCGACCTACATGTAACATAGAACACGGACATACCATGCTTTGTACATATGCCTCCTACTGGCCCGAACTTTATCACGCATGCTCTATTTTATGTAGGTAGTCAGAGGATCAAAGTTTCACTTCCATGTACTTCGTCGCGTCGAGTTCTAGGCTTGCAAAACGAGGTCATGCAAGTATAAACATGATGCATCGCACGAGGCATAATGCGGGGCTAGTGTTGTAGCACAACATGGAACCGGTGAAGCGAGAGTTGCGACTGTGAGCAGGTTGCTTGCGCAGAAAAGAAATGCTGAGTGTTGGTGGTGGCGTTGTGCCTTGCGTCCTGCACGACGTGAAAAATGACCCTATTGCTAAACATGGCGGTAACATGATGCGGAAGGTTGCAGCGTGGAAGCTGACCTCCATGCGTAAAGAACATTCGAAGGCTGAATCAGATCAGATCGTGACACCGCCCCTGATCGGTGAAGATTGCTGCTCGTGCTGCTGTTTGCGGTAAGCTGAACATACCTTGAAAATGGGTTCGGTTCAATACTTGATCGTGGCGATGCGAATATTATGGGGTAGAAAGCCCGCTTCTGTTGGAGTGGGGGCTAATCGTATGTAAGATGTTAACTGGGTTGGTAAAAAAATCCGCGATTAGCAGACTAAGCGCGCTGGCTCGGTCATCATTATGCCTTACCCGCTTGAGTGTAGAGACGCAAAATGGTGTTCTCCGCAAGTGGTGCTGTTCTCCGAACAGACGTCAAGTCACTGCGACGAAGCATGCATGCTCACCTTCTTGTCTGCTGTGCACACCGATCATACCTTGCGACCGCAACGCGCAGTTATTGAAATTGTGCTCCTTCGAAGTGGCATGGTAGGAGAGCGGAGGTCCAGTCTGGGAACCTGCATTACTCTCAAAGTGCTGAATAATCTCGCACAGTTTATGGGGGTTGCCATTACTCGCATGAACTGGCGACAGGGCTATACGACAGACATGTCGTCTTCCGGCCAAGGTCCTCGGATTGCGAATTTTGGCTCTTTGCATAACGCGACAGTCAGACGCTGTCATCTGAACGCTTTTATCATTGGCGCAGACAGGGAATTGCAGTCGTATGTTGTGCTGCCAAATCGGAGTGAACGTAAGGATGCATGCTCGAGCATGGGTCCGACACTGCAATTTGTTCGTCACCTTTTCAAAAACCTGACCTTATCCGAAAGCTAGGCTGACAGCGCCATATGCAATTTTGCTCAGCAATAGAATCCTTGCAAGCTAGTTTACTAGATTGCAGGGGCGAAAGCGAATGACCAGACTGAACACCACAATGGCGACGTATGCACGATAAGCTAATGGGAATGACAATACATGCTCTGTACTTTATGTAGTGGGTCGAGAACGGTCGATGTGTTCCTCATCGTCTGACAGTACAACTAGCGGATGTTTCATGGCCGCGACAGCCCCATGAGCTACTGAAAGGGCATCAAGGTAGCCTCTCCAGCCAGCTTATCATATATCCTGGCTTGTGGTAGTCAACGCAAGCTGGAGTACAGTGCTCGGAAAGTGGTAAAAGTGTGTTATCGTGAAAAGCAGGGGCACTATCACGCGATGCATAGAGTGATCGGCTAACGTGGGCTTGCGAAGCTCGATGATGGCTTGGCTTTGCTAGGTCAAGGGTCGCGTCTATGTATGTATGTATGTATTCATTTCATGTCCTATATGAGTTTGAGACTATGGGAGGACAAGAGGGGCAGTAGCCCCTCTGGTACAAGGTAGGTGGGTTTTCAAGAGGGAGGATTCTCTGAAAGTACAAGGGATGGCAAGGGTTCTAACCCAAGGGTCGCGTCTAGTTGTGAGCGGGTGGAGTGAAGCGCGTATTAAACCAAGACTTTGAAGTCCAGCTGAAACGACATCATGCGTGATAGCACAGCATGAATACATCAGATGCAATGTCCGAGGGTGTAATCAGCCCCGAGGCTGACTGCAACACGGTCCATAGTGTAAACTCAAATGCTAGATAGTATGCTGTTGGAGCTCTCACCACGGCTGTGCTGGTAAGTTATATACAGCAGATTGAGTAATGTTGTGTTTCGTCCTGGAGTTGACGAGAGTGGTGGATGTGCAACTCTATCTGCGCCGCATTTATGCACCCCACATAAAGTATACGAAGCTGAATCGATCATTCGGCCTGTCCCTTACGGCAAGTTACGGTCATGTTTGCCGGAGCCAACGAGGTTGCCCCTGTAGTTGCTGCGGTTGCTGTGGTTGCTCTGGCTGCCAATGGGTGGGTATGGGGTAGGCAAAAGCTCTCCGGCGATAGTGTTGCGCGTGTTGGTGTCGTGTTGGCACTGAAGGTGCAGGCTTCCTCATGGAGGGGTAGTAATATCGGCTGTACGTGAAGATGTCAAGGAGAGATGTCCTCAAAAGCTCGGCGTCCAGCCTACCATAAGACGTCGTTGGCGCTAAGAAGGGGCCCACAAATGCGGCTCTGCTGCAGGTGTAGTGTAGGTAGTACGGACGGAAGGCGGTTGCAGCACGACGCCAAGAACGAGCGCGCTAGGCCTTACCTCCGACGCCGACAGCCCTTTGCGCATCCCCACCTCGAGCAGGACACAATCTTTGCCCACCACGCCGCAACCCCGCCCGCGCAAACACGCAGCGCAATCACACAGCGCAACCACTACCCCGCGGGAAATGGTGTGAAGAGCCGAGCTGTCCCATTCCCAGCACGCTTCCACCGGCAACAACTGCCCCGAAAGAAATCTTCCGAATTCCGAATCAAGGCACCACCACCACCACCATGGAGGGCGCTTTTACGCACATGGGCAACCACCTGGTGTCCGACTCGGCCGCGACCATCAACGCCGGTGATGTGGACGAGGGCATTCTGGACGGCGATCTGGCCCGCGGCAGTCTGACGCGTCGGCGCCGGGCAGATGACGACGAGGAGTACGACGACGACGACGCGGAGAGCATGGCGAGTATGCCCGTGGGAGGCGCGAATGGCCAGTCGACGCTGCGGGCGGAAGATGCCGAGGTCGAGCTCCCGCCACATGCGTGTACGTAGCAGGAGGAGATGCGTGGTAGCAGGAGGCGATGCGTGTGCAACTGTACTGACAGCCCCCCGCAGGCGCATACTGCGGCATCCACAACGCCGGCAGCGTGGTCAAGTGTCTCGCCTGCAGCAAGTGGTTCTGCAGCGCGCGCGGCAACTCGTCGTCGTCGCATATCATCAACCACCTCGTGCGCGCCCGCCACAAGGAGGTGCAGCTGCACCCCGCCTCGTCGCTCGGCGACACGACGCTCGAGTGCTACAACTGCGGCACCAAGAACGTCTTCCTTCTCGGCTTCATCCCCGCCAAGTCGGACACGGTCGTCGTGCTCCTCTGCCGCCAGCCGTGCGCGGCCATGCCCTCGCAAAAGGACATGAACTGGGACACGTCGCGCTGGCAGCCGCTGATCGAGGACCGCTCCTTTCTCTCGTGGCTCGTGCCGGCCCCGACGGACCAGGAGCAGCTGCGCGCGCGCCACCTCAGCCCCCAGACGATTGCGAAGCTCGAGGAGCTGTGGAAGGACAACGCGAACGCCACCATCGCCGATCTGGAGAAGGGCGCGGGCCAGGAGGAGGTCATCGCCAAGGTGCTACTTCGCTACGATGACGCCTTCCAGTACCAAAACGTTTTTGGCCCGCTCGTCAAGATCGAGGCTGACTACGATCGAAAGCTGAAGGAGTCGCAGTCGCAGGACAACCTGGTCGTGCGTTGGGACATGGCCCTGAACAACAAGCACACGGCGAGCTTCATCCTGCCCAAGCTGGAGCTGGGCGACGTCAAGCTCGCCGTCGGCGACGAGATGCGTCTGCGCTACACGGGCGAGCTGCGCCCGCACTGGGAGGGCGTCGGCTATGTCATCAAGATCCCCAACAACCAGTCCGACGAGGTGACAATCGAGCTGCGCACCAAGGGCGACCACAAGTCTGTGCCGACCGAATGCACCCACAACTTCAGTGCCGACTACGTCTGGAAGGCCACCTCGTTCGACCGCATGCAGCACGCCATGAAGACGTTTGCCATCGACGAGATGAGCGTTTCGGGCTACATCTTCCACCGCCTCCTTGGCCATGAAGTTGCTTCCGCGCCCATGAAAATCCAGATCCCCCGCAAGTTTAGCGTCCCCGGCCTTCCCGAGCTCAACGCCAGTCAGATCAACGCGGTGAAGAGCGTTCTCCAGAAGCCTCTGAGTCTGATTCAAGGACCCCCGGGTACTGGAAAGACGGTCACTTCTGCCACCATCATCTACCATCTCTCCAAAATCAGCGGAAGCCAAGTCTTGGTGTGCGCGCCCTCCAACGTCGCTGTCGACCAGCTGTGCGAACGCATTCATCTTACTGGGCTGAAGACCGTTCGTGTCACAGCAAAGTCCAGGGAGGATGTTGAGTCTCCCGTCGGCTTCCTGTCTCTCCATGAGCAGGTCCGCATGAACGACACCAATGTTGAGCTCAACAAGCTGAACCAGCTGAAGAGCGATGTTGGCGAACTGTCCAGCCAGGATGAGAAGAAGTTCAAGCAGCTCACTCGCGCAGCCGAGCGTGAGATCCTGACCGCGGCCGACGTCATCTGCTGTACTTGCGTTGGTGCCGGTGACCCTCGTCTCTCCAAGATGAAGTTTCGCACCGTTCTCATCGACGAGTCGACACAATCCGCTGAGCCAGAGTGCATGATCCCGCTGGTTCTTGGATGCAAGCAGGTAGTACTGGTAGGTGACCACCAGCAGCTTGGCCCCGTCATCATGAACAAGAAGGCCGCCACCGCTGGACTCAACCAGTCTCTGTTCGAGCGTCTCGTTATCCTAGGTTGCTCTCCGATCCGACTCCAAGTTCAGTACCGCATGCATCCATGTCTGTCAGAATTCCCTTCCAATATGTTCTACGAGGGTTCTCTCCAGAACGGTGTCACGATGCAGGAGCGCATCCGTCGCGATGTCGACTTCCCCTGGCCCGTGGTTGACAGCCCCATGATGTTCTGGTCCAATCTCGGTGCAGAAGAGATCTCAGCCTCCGGCACATCCTACCTCAATCGCACTGAGGCCCAGAACGTCGAGAAGATAGTGACCCGCTTCTTCAAGGCCGGTGTGCAGCCTGGCGATATCGGTATCATCACGCCGTATGAGGGACAGCGCAGTTACGTTGTCAGCTCGATGCAAGCCACTGGCAGCTTCAAGAAAGAGAACTACAAGGAGGTCGAGGTTGCATCTGTCGACGCTTTCCAAGGCCGTGAGAAGGACTTTATTATCCTGTCTTGTGTCCGTTCCAACGATCACCAAGGCATTGGTTTCTTGAGCGATCCCCGTCGTCTCAACGTCGCTCTTACCCGAGCCAAGTACGGCCTTGTGATTCTTGGGAACCCAAAGGTCCTCTCCAAGCATCCGCTATGGCATTACCTTCTGCTTCATTTCAAGGAGCGCAACTGCCTCGTTGAGGGTCCTCTGACCAACCTTCAGGTCTCGCTTCTTCAGTTCAGTCGCCCGAAGCAGACCTACCGCGGACCTCAGCGCTACCAGATGGCCTACCAGCACGCCAATGCCATGACCTCGGGTCGGCAAGCTGGCCCCAACGGTAACAAGCCCACGCGCCAGGAGTACAATGACAACGGTAGCATCATTGGATACATCCCGGACGACGTGTCTTCAGTCCATTCATCTGCCCTCGGTGGTGTCGGTGTTTCGTCCAACTACCCTCCAATGTTTCAAAACTTTCAGGAGTCCTGGCCTCTTCCTGGTCGCCCGAATGGCAAAGGCAGGAACGGTGCGCCGCCAAGTGTTGCTGGCGAATCTGTCGCCGCAAGCGAGCTCACCGATACTCGCAGCGATGCGCCTGGTGGTATCAGCCTCTCTGGTTTGGGCCTGAACGACTACAACAAGCCTACCTCGCTCAACCAGTCCGACCGCCTCAGCCGCTTTGTCGAGTCTACCCGCCAGGGCCCGAACGTTGGTACTGGCTTCGGCGCTAGTCGTGGCCTGCGTAGTGGATTCGATGATGACGATGCGCGCAGCGTCTCGACGGCTTTCGCTAGCCAGATTGGTGGTGGTGGTAATGGATATGACTGATTCCACATGCGTTGAAAATTTAGGACTTACTGTCCTATAGATGAAGATGAAGATAACCGGTCACATCTCGGCTGTGAGCCTTCGCAAGACGACGCCACGTAGGATCATCCTCCCGATTCCACACGCGCCCGATCGTCGGCTTACGGAACGGCGACTGCCAACACGTCAGTATCGACATCGATCTTGGAACCAGCCCATAGTGCAATCCGACGCGGCACCTGTCGCTCAGGTGCAGTTACGCATACGCGCCAGCGAGCATCGGTATGTCGTCATACGCGACCCTCGGACCCTTCCCACAACACGCTGGCCCGCAAGGGGTGGAATGGCAGGATATAATGCAAGATGGGGTCCGTGGTTGCAGTACGGATGACCTCGAGGCATACATTAAGATTGAGCATTCGATTCTTACACTCCTTTGTTGGTGGACTTTTTAGTGCTTGTTTACGGATGCTGTTACGGAAGAAAAAAAGATAGAAAATTTTACTTCGTTGTTTGTTTGCAAAACTCCTTTATCCTGTGACACTGTTGATTCCGGCCCACCTTTTTATTGATGGGCCCAACACGCAACTGACTAAACTGCTGCTCATCATCATCATCATCACCACGCAAAATTGCAGGGTCTGTGGTGCCGAACCTGCCACGATCCAACGCTCTCTCTCTCTCCAGACCTACTACATGCAGCTCTTGATGCTGTTTTTTTTTCGTATAAACACTCCCGCTTCGGAACAGCTCATTGCATGCAATGTCTTTAGGGTTATTTGTAGTAAATCGCCTAAGTTAGGTGTAGTGTTGCAGCGTAACGGAGAGACAACAAGTGCATAAAGCTTTATATATACCCACACGCCGCTAGACTCTAGACGAACATATCATCAACCAACTTGAGCCTTTTATCTTTGTCACAGAAAATAAAGCGACAGTATGCTGAGACGAAACAAAGGGGGGCTGGCGGGGATAACGTCCATGTTCGACGGCATAAAGCCCCCTTTTGAGACACAAAACCGCCCTCCTCGCTCATATGTTAGGCTTGGAATAGTTTTTGGATAATGATTTTATTTCGAAGCTAAGGTTGGTGAATGGGACGACGAATTTGAGAAGGCAGTCGTGGAAAGGCGGGGTTTATGTGTCTTCACTAGAAATGGGGCGGGGGAGAGGCTAGCATGGTACGTGATAGTTTCAGTTTTGAGAGGGATTAGGGAGGAACACGGCATCACAGAGCCGGTATAGATTTTTTTGTGGTAGGGTGGGAGGGGCACGGCTCAGAGCTATCATATCAAGCGCCGTTGTTGTATTTTTAGATAATGTGTTTTTAAGAGGTGCTGTGTACTAAGGAGGAGTAGAAGAGAAGAAAAGGGAAAGTAAAGAATTTATATATACCCCCTATGAT
>ML976076.1:0-71897 GCA_010015635.1 Clathrospora elynae | reverse complement strand
CCCCCCCCCCCCAATCTGTCATATTCATCTCTAAAGACAACCCAAACCAATCTAATCCCCAACAGCAAAGTCATCTTTATCTCCATCCCCACACCTCCTCTCCCCCGGCGCAAAGATGTCCGGATTCTTGTTCTTCAGCGCCGCAATCTGACTTTCCCTAAACAGCTTAAACTGCGCGGGATCATCCCTGTCTAGATTTCGTAACTCCTCCGCGTTCTCAACCACACTATCAAACGCCTTCTCCCAGCCCTTGCCCTCGATCATAGTCCTCATCTCATCACCACTATAATTCTGAAAGTATTCGCGGAGAGAGCGAAGGTGTTCGGGAAGACCTTGGTCGTCCGCAGTGCCGGAGATGAAGGAGTCATGGTTGTCAGAGGTAGGGGTGGAGGGGCGTGAGGGATTGAGCAGGCCAGTGCGGACGCGATGACCGAAGCGGTGGAGACGGCCTTCTTCAAGAGACATGTGGCGCGAGGCGTGAGAGACGTCGGAGTTGTGGCGGGGGCGCAGGGTGGAGGGATCGTCTTCGTCGGATTCGGGGTTTGTCATGCTGCTGTCGAGCGTTGAGACGCAGGAGACGGGTGGTGAGTTGCTGGGGGCAGAGCTGTCAGTTGAGGCGGTATCGGATGGCTGGAGACGCGTTTCTGGGTATTCGTCTTCGAAGCGTTGGATCATGCCTTGTAGTGTTTGGTCGAGGAACAACAGACGACCTGTTTAAATGTTAACCACATCGTTATATAATGAATATTGAAAGCACGTACGGTAGTTCATGTCGTTGCCGCTCTTCGCCTCTCGGATCAATGCTGGCTGAATCCTTGACCTCGTGTTTCGAGCGGTGTCAAGCAGGTTCTTCGACATGGCTCTTGCCTTGCTTGGCTCTTGGACGGCATGAACACGGCTTCTTGGGGTAGAAGTACCACTTGCAGCGGCAGACACCCTACGAAGGTCTGCCTCCTTGTGAGACAAACAGTAGCTAAGCGCTTTAGCAATGCCTGTGCCACCAACGATGTAGTCATTATCCTGGGCAGGCGGTGCGCTGTCCACTTCCGTGCAGTACGTGTCTTCTTGGCCAACAAGATGCATCAGAATGTGTGGAATTTCGATTTGTTTCGGCTCTGACTGCAGCTCGGGCACTTCGTTGATAGATTCGATGTTGCGTAGACAGTACGCCACAACTTGTTTGGCGAGTGCCTTCACCACCTCGCCCTGCTCGGGCACAGGTATGTCGACATCAACGCAGATGAGCGTCTTAGACAACTTGGCCGCAAGAGTAAGTGAAGCGTATAGCGCAGCAGCTTCTTCTTGTGTCTCTTCGTCGGTAGAAGTCGCAACACGAGAAATCTCGGGGTTTTCGAGAAAGTTGATATGCGCTATATGAGCACAATCTGGAAGGATTTCCGCAATCGCAATCGCGTCTTCGGGCTTCATGTCGACGTCCATGAGGTGTATCCGCTTCAACTCCTTGAACTGGGGCATGTACTTCCTGAGGAGAGACAGCGAGGTCTGGCCCATGAACAGGCCTCTGTTATGCGAAAGATCCAAGAAGCGGAAGGACGGTAAGGCGGCCAACGTAGGGAACAGCACCTTGAGTGCCTCGGGCGTCAAGTTGGTGTCTTGCAGACACAAAGCCCACAGCGGACTGTTTTTGCTTTGGCTTAAGCTTTCGCACAGCTGGCCTATCCACGATCGGAGGTCATTTCCGCCAAGGTCGATCCCTTGACAGACTCCAGAGCGTATATAGTGCATGACATGTTCCAATCCCTCGCTATCGATATCGTTTGTCGCGAGCCCCAGACGCTGGATACCGCTGATGACGCACCCGTCGATGATCTTCCTGATACATGGGGTACTCAGGTTGCACTCGGCCATCACCAGCTCTTGCAACTCTGGACCGCCCAGCCGTTCGGAAATGGCCTTGGAGAATATCTCAGCGACATCTCCTGACCTGCTGTCTTTGGAAGGCGAGGATCCCTGTGTGGTGTTCGTGGGTGGCGAGTGTGGTCGAGGCTTAGGAAAGGATATCATCGACACATCAATAGCCATGATAGACTTGCACATATATAAGAATAGCGCAATGTGTTTCCATCCCTCGGCTGTGATCTTGGGATTGTTCTTGAGAACGAGTTTCTTGACCGCGCAAGACCCTTGCTGACAGAGTCCATCCTGGCTTCCACTGCTGGATGCCTCATGCCGCCTTGGTGGCTCCGGGACCTTGGCAGCCAGGAGACCGGCGAGAATAACCCGAATCTTTTCGTCGTTCAGGTCTGCATCTTCCAGGAAAAGTTTCTTCACAGGTACGATGGCGAGCCAATCCGATAGAGTCAAGACATCAGCCAATTGTAACCTCGACCCTGTCAGATCGAGACAGGTAACTACTCCTGGTTGAACAACAGAACAGGCGCGCGGAGCCGAAAGCTGATCGCTGATGCGTTTGAGAATAGGAGATTCGCGCAGTTGGCAACATCTTCGGTAGATGCGCAGGGGATCAATGGTCGGCCGATCCTGGGCGCGAGGAGTCGTCATCTCGGAGCCAACAGGTACACCTTCGACGCTGCCATCATCGTCGTCTCTTGTGAGCTCCAAAGGAATCGTGCCGTTCTCCTCGGCCTTCCTGCGCTTCTTCTCTTTTCTCTCCTTGCGCTCTGCCTCGGACCGTTTCTTCTTCTCTTTTTTCTTGCTCGGCTCCTGCTTGTCGTCATCCAGCACTGTGCCCTCAGGATTTGGCTCGCTCTCGGTCCCGACGGCTTCTTGAGTAATGGCTACGACGCCGTCCTTGTCCTTCTCGTCGGCCACTGCATCGGGATTCTTCAGCGCCTCACCCTCGCCTCGCTCCTTCAGCTTCTTGTCCTTGTGCTTCGCCTTCTTCTCGTCCGTATCCGCATCTTCCTTGTATTTGGGCCCTCCCGCAATCTCGACGTCGACGCAGAAGGCCACCTTGCGCAACTTGCTTTGATCCAGTTCGGGCAGTAAGCATCGCGTTCGGTTCGGATCGACGTTCAGTACCCTCCTTGGGCACAAGCCCCCGTTCGGGTAAACCTTGCCGGACGTTCCAACTTGCGTCCCCGAAGACAGTCGTCGCAGCACGCTCCCTACAAACGAGCCCCTGGGCTGCTGCGGGACATGTGGCTCAGACGTGCCGCTGGTGCCTCCCGCAGCCGCCTGTATGCCGTTCAGGGCGCCGTTGGCCGAGGGCGAAGTGCTAAGCGCGCCGTGGGTAGTCGCGGGCGATCCCTGGGCTTGCGTATGCGTGGTCTGGGCGGGTGAGTTCTGCGACGAGAACTTGGAGCTGATACTGTTCATCCACGAGTTGCGCCGCGAGCTGCTCCTAGAGTCGGGCGGCGTGTTTCCGGTGCCATTCTTGTCGGTACTGCCTCGGTTAAGCAATGCCGGTCGCTTTGGAGGTATCTTCTGGGGAGGCGTCGTCGCTACAGATGGGGCAGGCCGTAGCGGCGACGCAGGATTCTCAACGGCCGGTGTCGGCGGAGCCATGTGCTGCTCCTCGTGACGGGATCGCGTGGGCAGTCCGCCGTGCGACGACGTCTTGGGAGGCGCATCTCTGGTAAGGCCGGGGGAGGAGGGTGCCTGCTGGCGATGGTGGTGGTCTGCAGAAGCGCACGTTGTCAGCTAGGCTCTCGTGCGTAAAGGCGCGCCGTAAAGCCGAGAGGTGGAGCACCTGGTGTAAGCGGGCCTTACCTCGAGTAGAGTGATGCAGCCAGGAGACATCGACACCGTGGATCTCCTCCATGGCGGATGCCGTGTCAAGTGGTGCTTCGAGGGCTGTCATGGTGTGTATATGCGAGTCGCCATGCGTCGGGGTTGTAGAGTGCAATCAGTGAGGCGCTTCGGATGTCAGCGGGGTTCGCGCTCCACGGTAATCGTCGCTGCGCGCTGATTGGAAATGCTCAAGGCCGTCCAAAAATAATATCCCGTCCGGATGCTGAATACGATTTGCACGACTTGTTGCGCGTAGCTCAGACGCTGCGACGATGGTAAAGGCTGTTTTGTGTGACAATCGGCATGTATAACGTTATGCGTGGGTCTGCGCTACTACGAGCTGCTGGAACCGATGACGAAAGGTGTCGGCTGATCTGCTTCGGGTCTCCTGCTCCAGCCCCTCCACAGTGCTCTGGCGTCTCTAGATCCTTCGGAGCTGCCATCATCGACTGACTGGCGTACCAAAGCACATGGTGCAAGTGTTGCGTATCAACGCATGGTCAAGCTGACGCCGGCGCCATGTGGTGTCGGCCGTTGTCGGAGAACGCTTGCGTATCGTATATTGCTATTCATGTACACTTCACGCACCGAGAACCAGAGGAACACACATGTTGGGGTATCATACTTGTGGTGCCAGCTGTGGCAGGCCAGCTCATCCTCTCATTGACGTCGTGAGGCTAAGTACAGTAGACGTATCCTGTCATTATAGATATCCTTCCCATGTCATCCCCAGACGCCAGAGCCGTGCTTTTGTCATGATCGAACACAATATGAAGAAGAGGAAGCAGAAGCTTAAGAAGTGATCTCGGCGATCTTGGCCTTGACGCGTTCCTCCTTCTCGGCCTTGCTAAGCTTCGCGCTCCTGTACTTCTTGGACTCGGCCTTCCACTCGTCCTTGGACTTCTTCTCGCCCTCACCATCCTCCTTCTTCCAGGGGTCCTCGCGAATCTGCTTGTGGGCGTCCTGGTACAGCTCCTCGAGACCGTCAGCCTCGAGGTCGTCGTCAATGTAACCGCTGAACTGGGACTTGTAGCGCTCCTCATCATCGTCGGCGAGAGTCTCCATGTACTCAGCGACGTGGCCGCCGAAGATGTACTTGCGGAGAGTCTCGGCGTCGAGCTCCTTGCCCTCGACGTCGTATCCGGGGAAACGGTTCTCGGAATGGGGCACAAAGACACCACCGTCTGAGCATCCCTTCATAGCACCGAAGACACGGGCACCGGTGGAAGTACGGGTGAGACCGACATCCAAGAAGACCTTGAAGGGGCGGCGCTCCTCGCCGTCAACCTCAGCAGCCTCAGTGAGGGTGAACTCACCATCAGCCTCCTCGACACCCTTGAAGTCCTCGTCCAACTCGAGCTTCTTGAGGACGCGGCGGGCGAGGAGCAGACCGGTGGCGTAAGCGGCGGACCAGTTGGTGAGACCGTGAGTGATACCGTAAGCCTTTAGCTCGTGGGCGCTGTGTATGTTAGCCGATGTTCGAGTCTATGCGTGGGTCGCGTGAGACGTACTAAGCGGCCATGAAGACCTTGTCACCGCCAATCTCGGAGTGGACGATCTGGCAGATGATGTCCTTGTTGGTGAAGCGGACCACGAGGCGGTACTTGGGCGCATTGTACTTGTTCTTGGCCTGGGTGATCAACCGCTTGCGGGCATAGTAATCGGCTGCGACGTGTTAGATACGGGGCTTCAGTTGCAGATGGTGATGCTTACTCTTGCCCTCGCGGCGGCGTCTATACTTCACTTGGAAGCGCGAGAAGTAGGCGCTGTTCTTCTGGAGCTTGGCCTTTTCCCAGAGTCAGCGATTTGCGCTTCAAACCCGCATTCGAAGCAACTCGCAAAGACTCCACTCAACGGGCGGGGTTGCCATCACGGCCATCGTGTGGAGGTGGAAAGTACAATTGCGGGTACAATCATGGTATACTTACGGTAGGCATCTCGACTGTGGTTGTTCGGTGTCGTAGTTGAATCGGCTGCAAAGAAGAATTCCAGAGAGTTCGCGGTGGTGGCCGAAATACTGTGGGCGTCCGGGGCGCTTGGACCAGGCCTTAGCGACGGGCAAGTTCGCAAGTCGCTGCTGCGGTGGGTGACCATGCATCCGGGTGGGTGACCGCGACGCATCTTGAACGCGGATACTTTCTTTCGAGAAGATATTCGTCTACTCAGCGTGCGATACAGCAGTTACTCTGGTGACTTTACAAATCTTGAAGACATGCAGGCTGTCCTAACCAGATACATGCAATCGGCATTGAGCGGCAACGGCATATTGTGGTATCTTAAATAGTAATGTGCACCTAGTAGTCTCCGTTTAATAGCTGCAGTGCTCTCACGGTGATCGCTTTATATTTGCTGCTTCGTTTTCAAGTTCAAATGCTGTTCTCGAGCATCTCTCAGCCCGGACCACGCAGCCGCGCCCCGCAACGTCAACCTCCAGGCACACGCATACGATCACCCTCTGGCTTTCCCAACAACCGCCCTTGTCGCCTCACCACCTCCTTTGAGCTCCGGACAGCATGGCTGAAGTTCCCATTGGTATGCGCAGCTGCTCTCGGAGACGTTGAAGCTTTGCTTACTCTGCGATCAGTCCTCGATGGCGGCACCGGCTTCCTCAAGGCGGGTTATGCGGGACAGGTGAGGCTCATGCATGTATACAATGCTGCTACCCAAAGCTAATGGAGTGCGGCATAGAACTTCCCAGACCACCAGTACCCCTCAATCGTCGGCCGGCCCATCCTGCGCACCGAGGAGCAGAATGGCGGAGACATGCAGCTCAAGGACATAATGTGCGGAGATGAGGCGGCGGCAGCGCGCTCCATGCTTCAGATCACCTACCCTGTATGTGGTTACCTAGGACCTGTTGAGGGCAGCCCCAGTCGCTAACGCCGTCTCACCCTGGGCAGATGGAGAATGGAATCGTGAAGCGCTGGGACGACATGCAACACCTCTGGGACTATACCTTCTACGAGAAGATGCACCTGGACCCTACCGGCCGCAAGATCCTGCTTACTGAGCCTCCGATGAACCCGCTCAAGAACCGCGAAACCATGTGCGAGGTCATGTTTGAGCGCTATGGCTTTGGCGGCGTGTATGTGGCTATCCAGGCTGTGCTAGCGTTGTACGCGCAGGGCTTGTCATCGGGGGTCGTTGTCGATTCAGGAGACGGTGTCACGCACATTGTCCCCGTTTACGAAAGCACCGTCCTCAACCACCTCACCCGCCGTCTGGATGTCGCTGGCCGAGACGTTACCCGCAACCTGATCGCGCTCCTGCTCCGGAGAGGATACGCACTCAACCGAACCGCCGACTTCGAGACTGTCCGCCAGATCAAGGAGAAGCTCTGCTACGTATCGTACGACCTCGAGCTGGACCAGCGCCTTAGCGAAGACACAACGGTACTGGTGGAATCATACACTCTACCAGACGGCCGGGTCATCCGGGTGGGCAGCGAGCGCTTCGAGGCTCCCGAGTGTCTGTTCCAGCCGCATCTTGTGGACGTTGAGCAGCCCGGTATCGCAGAGTTCCTCTTCAACACGATCCAGGCCGCGGACGTCGATGTCAGGAGCAGTCTATACAAGGCAATTGTCTTGAGTGGTGGCAGCAGCATGTACCCAGGTCTGCCAAGCCGGCTGGAGAAGGAGTTGAAGCAGCTATGGCTCACCAAAGTTCTGGGTGGAAACCCGGAGCGACTGAACGTGCGTATGCGTCTATCCGTCTTACTGGACGGTACTAACACATGCGCAGAAATTTAAGGTCCGCATCGAGGATCCACCGCGGCGAAGGCACATGGTCTTCCTCGGCGGTGCTGTACTTGCGAATATCATGGCCGACAAGGAGAACATGTGGATATCAAAGGCGGAGTGGGAGGAGCAGGGGTCACGCGCATTGGAGAAGCTGGGCGCGAGATGATCATATGGAGAGTTACCTGATGGCTTGAGAGAGTACAGGTCTGCATACCAGGAGACATCGATAAATCAATGGCGCAGACTCCACTGTACGAAAGCACAGCTAAGACATATTCGCCTGTAGCACCTTCTTCTTGTATATTTCTTGCTCCCCGCTGCGGTGTAACGATGCTCAGCGATTCACCACCACGCAAGCCAGACCATATCTCTTCTAAGATCCATAATATCACGGAACCGCCTTCCGCTCCACTCACCCGGCCTCACAAGCCTCAGCCGCAGCGGGAGATCGCCCGACATAGTGGAGCATTACCGTTCTCACCACTTGCTAGATTGCGAGAATGCACTCCACGCAGCGCTCTGAACTAGATTGTGTGTTGTGAATATATTGCTTTTGTCGACTTGCCGCGGTAAGCTTGCCGCTCAATGCTTCCCAGCAATGTGAAGCGACATTAGACGTAGAACCAGAGATGCGGTATTCCACGGTGTTTGTTGTACCGGAGGAGCGGATCGACCTGTATGCTTGAGCATTTGGGGCACACATTAAGTACAGTCGGGTGCTCATTAGTTGCGAAGACGGCTAGGCCAATATACGGCCCTCTACAGACGGTAATGCAGTTATTAGTTGATTCGTGAAGTCAAAAATTATGCTACAATAAGCGCTAACAGCGTAGTGTTGCTGAGAAAATTCCATAGGAAGAAGCGTTCACATGCAAGGCCCTGTCGCGATGTCACAACGTCTTGAGCTGCAGGTGCAGTTGGGCATCGAAATTTACGGTGCAGAGTACGTACCCGCGACGCGTTTAGCGCCGGGAAATCTAAGCATGATGCACGTGTCTTGCCCAAGGAGCTAATTTTCGAATACCTGGGCGCCCGACGTCCAGCGTCATTGCCCTCTTTATGCACTATGGTGAGTCAAACGATTCAAATCGTTAGCGACCTCGGGAGCATAAAGAGCCCCGCCAACGACGAACCAAGGCCACCCAGATAGATAGCGACGTAGCCCTTAGGATGGCGGCCTGCCGCTGGTACGTAAAGGATGGCTTCGTACCACATTCTTCTTCACTCGTAAATTGCATCCCAACACGGCAGCCGTATGCGCCCATACTAACTAGCCGCGCACTCCATCTTATTTCACAATTGTGGACGCATTTTGCGGGAAAACACTCGCGTGTCTGCACTCTGCCATGCCTAACCGATCCGCAGTCACACGTTGCAATTGATAGACATTCGGTGTGTGACCAATATCAAGCACCACTGCCTCCTATCACATTGAAACAGATTCACCCCACCGTACATCTTCTTATCCTCTCAGCGACGATTACAAAACGACGGCGCATCTACCAGCGGATGATCAATCCTGTTTCTTTCCAATAAGATCGTCCTGCATACCGAAGCCTGTCCTTAGGACGAAGCATTTCTCGCGCTGCCAGGTATATTGGACGCCGCCGCTGCCTGTGCGTTTATCTAACGACTTCGTCTCCGCTTCTGTATTCTCATCCACAATTGGGAAGAATTCATATAGACAGTCTCACCGGGCCGCACCGTTCATTTCAAATACAACCAAGGGCCTACCCGCCACACTTCAATGAGATCGCCCCCGACTTCGCCCTTTCTCTCCCGTATCATCTTCAGATCCGATACCTCCCACTCCCAAAACATGTCGCCTCGGACAGCAGACCGCAATATGCCATCTATTAGCTCGCCTCTATCGTCCCGATCTCAGCCTCTCGATATTCCTTCTCAGGCTCGACACCGGCCAGCTATCAACGCACGTCGACCCTCCAACAATGGTCCTGACGCCCACCTAAGGCTTCCATCACTTCCCCGCTTTCATCCGGCAAACTTTGCTTCATCACAGAGCTCTAGCCACGCTGCTACGCCGGTCACTGGTCCCGACGACCCCCAGTCCCCAGCGTCACCTCGATCAGGCAACAACCGACAGTACGAAGTCCAGAGGCAGATGTACCTCTACCAACAGCAGCTTCTTGCCAACACCAGTCGTCAAGTGCGAGGAGGAGGTCAGAAGCCAACTAGCCCACGCCTGGAGCCTCTAGCTAGCCCTGGTGCTGTCACCCCTTTGGAACTCGAAGATGACGCAGGTGATTATCTCACTGCTGGTATCCACGCCTCCGATGCAACTCAGCACGTCGAGAAACTGATCCATGACGAGGCCCGCCGACGTGGAGAGTCTCCAGCCGGTGGCAGTTGACTCGCCGGCCAGAAGCAACTTCACACACAAGATTCGCCACCAAAATGACTAGCACGGAGATGGAGATATTGAGCCTTATATCACGAATTCTTTTTTTCACGTTTCGGAGTTCTATTACCCCCTGGATGTGGAGCATCATCGGCTTTCATCATTAAAAACCCACAGCAACCAAAAAAACCGAAGGAACATCTTGCCAAAGTTACATCGAGGACGGATACAGGCATCCCTTTTCTCACAAGCTCGCTACCTTTCTACCATGTTCACCTCCAAGTGCTGGAGCGTGGCGCCCATCGCTTTATCAATACCCCAAATATATTTTCCTGGCCCCAGTATGTTCTGCGTCCCGCCTGTCCATAGCTTGTACAAGCGCTCCGCCCGCTGGTATTGAGCTTGATAGATGACGGGTTCTTGTTAGTTGGCAACATTCACCTCAAATAAATATCCAGCATCCTTGTTACTCTATCTAACACTGTGACCAATGCTTAACTCGTGACTGTTGGCTACCATCGTGCCTTCCTCTTTCGTGAGTATATTGACCGACGTCGTGCCTTGCCACATTCCGCCGTGCATCATCAATGCCGAGATAGCCGTCATCCCTCTCTTCCCTCTCCCCTCCACACCGTATTCTGCCGCTCTTTTTTTTTTGAAACGCTCAGCATCGCTAGCGGTACGAGAGGGTGCATTCGCTCTTTACAGCACACGAGCGACCCCACAATACTCCATATTATCTACCATCTCACCGGCACTGACAAGGGGAAGCGTCGGCCTGTCTACGGCCTGCATCGTCAAGGATCGCGATCATTATTACCTAGGTATCTATATCTACTAAATAGCGTGTCGATGAGAGTTCAGACGGCCCGTTACCACGTCCTCTCATCAAATAGTCAGCTCCTCGCACCTTATCGCAACCCTCCCTCTCAACCCTCACCAACCACCACACGATTCGACACGTGAAAAAAAATATCAACACTTACAAAACTCGGCTAAGCCACCAAGTTCAAGATTGCCCCGCAGCATAGTGTTACCGCGAAGATCTTCATAAAAAGGGCCGCATTAAGAATTACTTACATGACAGCCTCACGCCATTCGCGATCTTGGCAAAATATCAAGATGTTTAGGCAGGAATAAATGTAACAACGCATAAGAACTAGCAGAGCAACGTGGAAATATGCACAAGGACGTCGTTGTGCATGCTGCGGATAAGGCGCTACGATACGATACGATACGATATGCAGGTGCTATTGCCGGGGTGAGGTGATGGTGAGGTCAAGCACGGTACGCTCAGTGTTTCGTTGGTTGGGATGAATGGGCGTCGCGGTAAAAGGTACGTATCTATTTTCGCGTCGTCTGAGATGTTCAAAGGGTCTTCTTACCATAGTTTTCCCTGCGTAAAAAATAGAAGCTGAAAGGTAAGTGGTACGAGAAACCGTTGTGATCGGATGCTGTGTGCCGAAGAATCATGGGTGTGGGGTCTTGGAGAGGAGGCTGTGCACGGATGCAAGGCAAGGTTCGGGACCGGTTCTTCTGAAATTCCGGCGCCAACACATCTCTCGTTCGAATGTGTTCACAAGAGTTAGTACCAGCGAACAACATCGACGATGAATCAGGCTCTTCAAAAGTTATCACTTTAGTGCACTCAGCAATACCGACCAAGGAAATTCACAGACTCACTGACGTTCTCCAAAGGCAGCATTTCACTCGTGGAAAATCCTTGGACAAACCTAAAGATTACCACCGCCAAGATCAGCAATAACCCTATCGATGTCACTTTCAACATTGAGCTCACTCATTCGTCAGGATTTCCTAGTGGTTCATCCGCAGCCAAAATATCGCGCATCTAATCCATGTATTGTAAATGTGGATAGCCGGCACTAGATCGAAGATGGATTAAGATGATCAATGCGAAAAGGTAAGCGACAAGTAGCACGACTGTAGTTTAGTTGCCATAAGATCAACATGGCAAGACACAGGTTCTGAGTTTGCCCGGGTTGATGATGATCAGGTGTACAAACAGCGTAGGTCGTGTCGACTTCCCTCTTTTAACTGTGTCAGATCATACTTACCCCAGTCGCATGAGTTGCTTTATCAGCAGCGCTCATCAACGGCCATCCTCAAGGCCATGCAGGTAGTCGTACGTTTGCCGCCTCTCGCCGCTTATCTACATGGTGCATCTCACAGCGTCTCAAAGCTTGGGTGGGTCCGCAGCGCCGTTTGTCATCACGAAACGCGTGGACCAGCTCCCGACTTGTCTCCAGTCAACAGCTTCGCCATGAGAATCTGTGCTAGAGAATCCGTGGAACTGCCTAGCGCACTCTACACACTCGTACCACAAACGCTGGCTTATGATTATGCAACACAGACGTGGCCATTGTCGAGACCGCCGGTGTCACATGCAAAAAAGATTGGAAATCTACAAAACAAGATGACGATCAAGTGGCCTTAATCCCGCATATTACCCAGCTCCCGCTCATGTGGAATACCGACTACAAAGAACACAATCGTCACACAAGGGCGTTCGGTATGGTTGTGCTAAGACACATCTAGCATAGTCATGGTACACTGCAATGTTGGAAACGTGCTATTAGTAGACTGAAAAGAAGCAGCAGAGAAGTCGATCGAAAATGCAATATCATGGTCCAGTAGAAAGATTGTACTGGAGTTCTTCTGGGCCAGTGTCTACGCGGTACAGTACCGTTGTGAAAAAACAAGAAGCGTAAAGGCAGATACAGTTGCAACTTTGACGCTTCAGCCTACGTAGGGCGTTTCCCCCTCGAAACACCAGCAACTGTCGACTAAAGCCAGTCAACCCGATATTACGCTGCCAAACTGTCGGAAACTTCTTTGCCTAAGAGTTCCATGTGTCGCTCAGACGGATCGACCATCTCGGCTTCTCACTCCCCACCGGAGAGATCCAAGCGACTCGTTTACATCAAAAGGACGTGGGCCTTTGCGATGCAGTCCTCGGACCGGGATCTTTCTTCTCTTTGAACTTAGGTAAGAACCTTCTGTTGCTCGTAAGAGCTTCAGCAATACACGCATCACCCCTCAACGGTTGGGCGGCATTTTCTGCAATCGTGGAGAAGAGACAAAGCTACCCTCATCGCTCCTGCATCAGGCTTTTTGAACGGACGGACATCGGCTGTTATAACTTCCATCCACTTCGGTTCAAACTCACGACCCGGAAGGAAGAAGTAGATACGAGATTCCTTGTCGCCGATCATAAGTGTTCGGTTCAAATGTATCATTTCCTTCGGCTAGCTCTCGACATCGTCCAGTACATGGAAACCGGCGGCGTTGAGACATGCGAATCTGAGCAACCTGGAAAGTTTTTCGAGCAGATGCGCCGCGCGAGGCTATATCACTCCTGCCCGGAGCATGTGATCGCCGAAGAAGAGTTGGGTGGCCATCATGTCGATGCGCTGGACTTTGGAAATGCCTTCTACACAACCATTAGGGACTGATACTTGTCTGAAATATGACGCGTGGTACATAATAGACACGGTAAGCGTTTCGTAATGTTTTATCAATGTTTGCGAGTGTTGCTTGGAATAGCCAGCGACAGACTAGATGTGAGTATACGAAGTCAGTGTATGTCTCACAAGCATTTTATACATTAGGACTCTTACAAAGCCCCCCCATCAGCGTCTGAACACTGTATGGACTCTTCAAGTGATTGAGGATATATTTTATGCAGTCTTCCAGTTCATCCTCCCTTGTGCGACCGCTGGCAATGTCCTCCCCAGCCCGAGTTAGACGTCCTGCTGATTCGTTGATAGGCAGATGGTCGATCAATTTATTCTCTATTTCGACTGCGACCCGGAGGTGGTCCATTGTTTCTTTCCAGATAAGTCTGCAGTTGTGCAATTTGGGTTCCGATGGAAACTTGATGCCGTTCTCGAAGTCGATAGATCCGACCACCTTCAGCACAATTTGCCTGTACTTCTCTTTGATTTTCTCTTCTACCTTAAGCCGATCGTTTAGCATTGCAAGAACGCCACCAGGCCTCCTCTTTATGCTTTGGAAGATCGCATTCATCCTCTTGTTCGCATCTGTAACCATGTCTGTCCCGCCGTCCAGCTGCTTTCCTATGGTCCATTGAACGACCGCTGCCAGCATTTTGACTTGTTATTCGACGCTTTGAATCCGAGCGGTAGTGTTTTCGAGCTGAGGTGGCTCTTCGAGGTGTCTCATACCAGTTGTTGGTGCAACAGAGACCGCTTCTCTGACCTGCTTATTCGGACGCTCGACAAGTTCCCCACTAGCCTGCCTCTTTGAAATTGCTTGAGAGTTCTGCATCGAATCCACGGTAGCCGTCGGCTCGGTGGGTGGTGAAACTGGCTTGCTGTGAGGTGGATGGGGATAGATCATGGCTGCTGGGTGCCCGTTAAGAATCTCCTGGTATACTGTTAATACTGTCACAATTTGGTACTTCTGGTGAACTTGCGCCCATCTCGACGCCTTCTTGATCAGCAGTTGCTTCTTGAGAGTTGAGAGCCTCTGAGGTGTCTTCAACGTAGTCCGCATTATACGCATCCTCTCCTCCTAAATTACACTCTTCCAGCTGCGCATTCATCAGAGCCTTCAGATTCTTGGGTATATTCTTGTAGTCCAGCTATGATGTTCTCTGTAAAATAAAAGCTGCGGTAGATGGCGCTTTCTTGCCGCATCGCTGGAGTGTTTTTCCAAGCTTGTCGCTTACATTAGTCCACATAAACTTTCTCTTTGAATACCTTCTGAGTTGTTGCGTGACCATTTCTCTGCAGTTTTCGCTGGAATGCAGGCAATAGCCTGTGTAGGTAAGGACGAACGCGAGTTCGTCATCGGTGTATGCCACGAAAACCATTGTGAGGCAGGCTTGTCAAAAGAACGGTCAGATCTATGTACACAAAGAGCTGCAGGTTAAGGCGTAAGTGGAGGGGGTTGGCTCAACCCATGTGATTCGCTGGTGTAGTGGATCAACAGAAGTGTTCCTGGTGCCACAAGTTTGACTTAACGCCTTCGCCCATGCAAACGCTCTCTCACCCGGCCATTTTCTTGGCTTGAGTGATATTTGCTTTCCTCGTAATTTGAGCTTTACTTCGCTCTAGTTGGTGTTGAAAAGGTCTCTTGCTACTGGTCGCTGATGTGTGTTATGCACCGCAGTATTTTTATCTGTCTCGGAGAGTGGGGCTGTTCCATTGTCATCTTTGTGATTATCGAGCGGACGGCTACTCACCTTCACCTCGTCTTAGAAAAAACTTGCCCCACATCAAAACAAACGACGCGTTCCTTTTGCACGCTCGCTCTCTTCACAATTCCCCACCCTAACCTTCCCAGACACCCAATAAGACTCTGGCGCAGACTTGCCCGCACGCGTATTTCGAAACCGTCGAAACCACAGAGGCGAAGATGGCACGTATTGATAACTAGTATGACCTCTTTGACGATGGCCATGTTGCACAATCTCAGAGCACACCCACTCTGATCGTCGGGGTAGACATCGGTACCAACAGCACCGCCGTCGCATACCGTGACATAAGCTGGTCTCGTGACCGCATTCATACCGTGAGCAACTATCTGGGTGATAGGAATCAGGACCCGGCATACAGGCAGATCCCGACGGAGTCAGCCTATCTCAAGAAAACCAAGAAGTCGCGCAATGCTACGCAGTCAACTCTACGCATGGGCTACGAGGCTCTCCACCTTGCAAACCTACCCGAAAAAGACGAGCACATCGCGTACCCGGCGTTTGGTGGTGTCACATGCATGAAACTTTACCTGGAGACCGGCAACCACGCGCTATCTACGGGGACTGCGAGGGGGAATGCTTTGGGGACTGCAGAGCACTGCAAACACCTAAGCACCTTCTCCTCCATTGCAAACTGTTGGTTGGGAGCCCGGTGTTCTGCCCCAGGTTTTCCATCCCATCTTTCACGCTACTTTTCCCAATAGGACTAGTCTCTTCTTAGCGAGTACATCAGGTCTCTCGCTCCATAGCTCCAATACCACAATGATTCACCCGCTCCTGCTGTCGCTCTGAAAAACGCAAGAAACAGCACTGCGCTTGCCCCAAAATCATTCGCCACAGCGTCACTGCCTTCACCTGCAAAAATTTGCGCCTGCAACCAGTCCTACGCCCATCCTCCCTGCCGACCAGGCACCTGCGCTTGCGCCTGCCTGCTCTACCGGCACCATGTCTGCTGAACCCTCCACCTCATCCGCTTTAGTCACCGTGCGGCTTGCTGCTGACGGCCGCAACCGGAAGGATTGGACCAAGCAACTCTCTAATTACGCTGCCTCTGAGGGCGCTACTGCAGTCCTCCAAAATGGCACGCAGCCTGAATTCGACTTCAATCAAGCACAATACCGGCCTGTTGCACTCATCCAGGTTGACCATGACACAACATGGACAAAGACCCAACGTGACACTGAAGCCCTACGGGTACTGAAGATCAACAAACTTAATCGGCTCATCAATGAAGACGCGCGCGCTCTCAAGAAGGAGGATGAAAAAACTCTTGCCAAGTGGGTTGCACGCGATGCCCGTCTCCAGAACACTATCCTCTCATCTATTGACCGCTCCCTCACTGCGCAAGTACGAGCATGTAGCTCAGTCAATGCTATGTACCTTGTCCTGAAGGAGCTCAACAATTCTAGTGACTTTGCCAATGCCCAAGAGGCATGGGCCGCTTTCATTGACCTTCGCGCTGACCAATGCCGCTCTGTACGCAACTACATTGGGAAGTTTCGCGAAGCTGTCACCGACCTTGTCACCCAGGGACTCTCTTTTGGTTGGAAGAAACCATCTACAGACGGCGCTACCCCAGAGGGAGGAGTAGACGAACTCATGGTTATACATTTCCTTTACGGTCTCTCCAAAGCCCTCCCAGACTGGGTTGAAGACCGCAACAACGACCTCCGCCAGGATAAGACCTGGTCTATTGACACACTCATATTGTCTGTTGAGCACCACATCCTCAATGTACCGGAAGAGCCAGTCAAGGCGTTTGCCTGTGTCACCAAGACTGCGGAAGAGAAGCGCGTTCTCTCCCAAATCCAACAACAAAACAACTTGTCAACACCAACGCCGCCTGCTTTGCTGACCAATTGCCCTAAACCACGACGCACACAATTAGCCTATGGCATGTGCTACCACTGCAAGCGCGAGCACCCTGGCCCTAACGAGGACTGTTGGAAAGCTCACCCAGACAAGATGCCTGACAACATCAAACAACGCAGGGCGGGTAACGCCGCCGCCGCTACAAACACCAACGTCACCGTTGCACCTACTACTGATAGCGAGAGCGAGACGTCTCAGTTTAACGCGTACACGTACACCACAATTGCAAGCTTTGTCTCCCCCACTATCTTGACCAAAGCTGTCCAAAACGCAGCATATCAGCGGCGATTCTGCTACGACACTGCAGCCAATCGCCACGTGTTCAACGACCGCTCTAAATTTGTGCAATACACGCCATCCACCAAAGCCCAAGTACATGGCTCAACCGGCTCTACCACTGCGCATGGCACTGGCCTTGTCCGGCTCCAAGTTGTCACATCCGACGGCATGACCAAGACTATACAACTGCGCGATGTGCTCTACTGCCCCGCCTTTGCAACCAATGTCATCTCACAGGCACCCTTCAAGCGCCGCGGCGCATGGTACCACTCTGGGAAGGACAGGCTACTCACATCAGCAAACGAGGAGCTTGCTTACCTACCAGATATTGACGGGATACCCAACTTCCTTGTTGTCACAGACCCATCCCAGGCTGCGGCCGCTCTCTCCAAAACAACAACAACAACAACAACAACAACAACAACAACAAACCAAAGACAATAGCAAGGAAAGGACAAGGCAAAAGGAGCAGGACAATAGGTAGGGACTTAGTGCTCTCTTTTGGTCTACTGGCGCACTGCAGGTGGAAGACTGCTGCTGTAGCACCAAGCTTGAAAGCCCTAGCAAAGAGGGTTAGTGAGGGAAGCGCAGCGCTCCATAGCCCTAGGGCTGCATGAGCTTCATTGTATTTATGCTATTAATAGATAGTCCAATGTAAATGAAAAAAAAAACCGAAAAAAAAAACCGGGGACTGCGCTCATTGAGCAGGTTACCCGCCTTCGAAAAGCCGGGTATATCAAGGAAGCCAGGCACGTTATACGACATTTCATTGCCGACATACCCCGGCTCACCAAGTCTGAATTGCAGAGCGGAGGCCTTCTCTCTACTCCCTTCAACGGTAAGTGCTTCCTGGAGATAGTGCAGGTAAGAGAAAATCCATTAGCTTACTTGAGAAACTAGCCAAGGCGGCGCAGGCATGTGAATTAGTGGTGATTCTAGACTGCGAAGGGGGTACGCTTGACTCTGGCGCCTGGATTATCGAGCGTGGAGAGCCTCTACGCCTTGGAGCTGAAGTCATTCCGGTAATTGGGCTGTTACTCAAATCTCAGGTATTAACCTCACTAAGTACTCTACAGGCGAACTCATAGGCTCTACCAACATCAATGAGCGATTGGGTGAGCTGGCGTTTGAAGACCTACGACCTACCTGGAGAATGCCGAGGATGGCACTACGGTCCACGTCATTGTTGCCGACCTGAAGCAGCAATTCGAGATTAGCTTCAAACGCAGATTCAACATTATCGATGCTTCACAGGCTGCGATTCAGAAGTACAAATTTCGGGTTCCATACTTCAAGGCCTCATGAACTCAAGGTTGAAAGCCGGTTGGTATGTACTTACAAAGCAAGTCAGTATTGGTAATTCATATTGTTGTTTGGATTCCCGACAAGCTCCATAACGCCGGCATGCTGGACCTCTTCGAGCCCACAGTTCGCGAGATCTCGACAGTCATGGTTTCACAGCTCGACCGCGTTCTGGATGAGGGCATCGTAGCTAACCGATTGACTGTTTCCGGAGGCTCCGCGCACTCTCCATTCCTGAAGTCTGTGCTTAAGAATGATCTCAGAGACTACAACAACGCGAATGGTACAAGCACCGAGCTCAAATTCCCGCCCTTCGAAGGAAGTGGTGAATGCGTCGCTATTGGCAATGTCCTTCGAGGATGTGACAATACTCACAGTCTACCAGACATTCTACAGTTCAATGTTGGGATTTCACAAGACATATGTGTCGAGGAGACGGAGGAGCGCGAGCAATACTGCCAAGAGGTCCTTGCGCAGCTTGCCTCTAGGCAAGGCTTGGAGGGGATTAGGTATATCGAATATTTGATCAAGTGGTTGATGAAGAAGGTAACCTACAGTGGCCTAGACTCCTTTATCTTTATTTCACAAGATTTTCAGGGACGAGATATCACATCGGTCCATAGCGCTACCTACAAGTCTAAATTTCTCCTCAGCATTCATAAACGCCAATGGATCGTTGAGGAGAGGATATTTCTGATTAGGACTGATTGTGAGGACTTATTTTCAATCGATCACGAGAAGAAAATAGGTACATGCCACATCTATGCTAGTTACAGAAGGAATCCTAATATTATATCACAGGAGCACAATTAGCAGGTATCAGCACGTCCGACCTGACTCCTCTCAAGGAAGTTCTCGAGCGGTATATACCTAAGAGTGCGCGAGATAGTCGGGCGCGCTATGAGTTCGAGCTGGATATGGGGCTGAGGGTCATTAGACTTAACTTGGAGCTTATAGCGAGGTCACACCTGAATGGTATGGAACAGCCGCGGCTGATTAAGGGTAGCAGGTTGTACCTTAGCTTGGTGGCCGCACTTCCTCCGGGTAACGCGTAGTGGAACTCCAGAATGTGGTACTGGGTGACGGATATATATACCTGAGCTACGTGTCTACCTTCGACAAAGGATTGCTAGCGCCTATCTCTTAGGACCTGCCCTCTGGCTACTTTTTTCAGAGTTGTAAATTGCAACGTCCCATCCAGGTTACCTCCAAATCCTCCCATCAAAATCCGTGAGATTTGCTCTGAGAACCTTCAGGGTATGGTGGTTTGCAACGCATGTATACCTCCTACAGCTGCTCTTTCAGACTTATAAATTGCGTCTCTTAGTACACTGACAAAATACAGCCCACATCCAGTTCTTGCATTAGAACGTGGCACGATTACAAGCGCCGCCATGATCAGGCCCTCCACTCAGCCTTGCGCGCTTCATTGTACTAGACTGCTTATAGCAGAAGCGCGTTTCAGCCATTGTCCGATATATCCTCTTTAGGGATTCCGGAATCCTGCATTCTCTAGGCAAATCCTACGAAAGGGTAGCTTTGGCGAATGCGATGATGGGATATGGGGCTCTGCGGTGTGCTGCGGCCCCTTCCACGAGAGCCTTTTGTTTCGTAGAAAACCCTTCATGCAGCAGCGGCTTGCAAAATTCACCCTACTTCTAACCTACAACTAACATGAAGTACGAAACCTACCGTCGTATGGCTTCTGGGGGTTTTTCCAATTCTGGGCATGAGAGAGCGGAGAGTAAAGACAATGACACGACGGGTATGCTTTCGCGAGCTGCACCAACAGTACAGTATGAGGCATACCGCCCGCCGAAATACCAACAGCAAAGCCCCGATTTCATAGAAGCTGCGTCCCCAGCAGCTTTAACGAACGCCTACGACCTACGACATTCTACTATCCAGACCTCACCTCCCGCGTCTCCAGGCTTTCGGGCGAGTCTCTTCGGCAATAGATACAGCAACAACGTCCCATACCACGAGAACGTAGCATGGGCGAATTCAACTCAATTCCAACCATCTACCATCGAAGAACCGAAAATAGAGTACCAAGCACAAATTGCATCTGCGCTGCAGGAAGGCTCGCCGCAGAAACAGTACTTCCGCAATGCCCGCCACTTCCGTCAGCCATGGAGCACTGGAGGCTGGAAACGGTTTCCGTGGAGAGGCTTAGGGGCCTTGAGTCTGGTTGTCATATTGACTGCTGGATCAGCCGTTGTTCTGTTTTCTGCCGATGGAAGGACACCCCAGGACTGGAAGATTGGCAGCGACAGTGTTCAGCCACAGGTCTACATTTCCGTGTTTGAGATGATTATGAATCTGCTCACTGTTGCTGCACTTTCGGAAGGCGTGGTCATCACGTTTTGGCGGAGACTGTTGCATAGGACTACCGTGAGTTTTCAGGTCGCTCGGCCGGCTGAGCCATCTAATGACGTTAGGTCGCGGATATGCACGATTTGTACGACTCGTCATTTCTGTGGTCGGCATTACGGCGGGTGTCTCGGTTACAGTTCAATATGGTTGGGACAGGTACTTCGATCTTTTCATTCATGATATATGCGGCTAACAGAAGCCCAGCTTCCATACTTACTGCTTTCTCCTTCGCTAGAGGCCCCTTTTTCCAACGTGCACTACTACTCCTCGAAAACAACACTTACCAAACTTCCACCCTTTTCGTCATACTCGGTACCATCGCGTCCCTCACGGGTGTTATCGCCACTATCACTCTCTATTACGGCTACTGGCAGCTCGGGCGAGGTGTTAGTCTTAATCCACTGGAGATCGCACGCGCTTTCGGTGGCCCAATGTTCGATGGCCTGGACGGCAATATGGGCGCAACAGACGTTGAGATTGAGAAGGGCGGGGTAGCAGTGAGGTATGGAGTCGTAGAAAGATCAGGAGTGGAAAAGCTTCTTCGAGTTGAGGATACGGAGCGGGTTAGTGTGAGGACACCTTGGGAAGGTGAAGTCTTTGGCTAGGGCCCCGGATAATTTCGCGGCATTGTTAGTTCTTGATCGAGACACCGTCCATCTCCATGAAAGCAATCCAAAACACTAAAGTATAACAATACCAGACTCGCGTTCCATTACATAAAGCTACCTCATTATTATACGTCTGAGAACCCAAGCCCCCATCTTTCCAATAAAAAAACATTCAACAAAACAACTCAAGCAAATGAATGTATGTGGGTCAGTAATATGTACAAGAAGAGCGGTTTCGATCGAACCCATCCGACGAGCCAACTCAACTCTACATCAGCCCCATATTCCATTCCCAATCATTGCCCAGCAGCCACAAACATCCATCTCCAACTTCTAATCTTCGTTTTCGGTGCAATAAAACCAATGCATTGCGTTGCTGTCTCTCTCGTGGAGCAGGTGATCTACTCAGGCTTACCAAGGATACCACGAACCATGTGGCGCTTCCTCAGGTTAAACTCAACAGCGCGCTTCCTCGCTGCCGTAGACTGCGTAAAAGCAGCGGAGCCACCAAAAGGTCCAGCGAGCGCCGAGTTCTGCATGCGGACGACGCAGACGTTGGTAGCGCCAGCAGCGGTGCCCTGGCAAGTCATACCAGCAGGCATTTGGACCTTGACGGCAAAGTCCATAGTCGTGGCCCCAGACAGACCTCCGATGCCGATACCAGGCACATTCTGGGTCACTGTGGCGTCCTGGAAGGCAGCGGGGTCGGTGCCGCAGGAGGTAGCGTCGATCTGGGCGGTAAGGGGGCCGGCACCGTCTTGGTTGACTTGGTGGAAGGTCATGGTGATTGTGCCATCTGCGGAGGTGGTGGGGAGACCGGAAGATGCGCCTGCGCCTGCTGCGGCCTTGACACCGGTTTCGCTGGTGCCCTTGGGGGTTTTGGTTCCAGATGCTGAGGCTCCGGCTCCTGCTTTTCCCTTGCCAGCCCCACCAGCTCCACCGGTGAGCGCATCGAGGAGACCGCGCGCGTTGTTGGCGTTGGCTGCGACACTCTTTGCACCCTTCGCAGTAGTAGCGCCAGTTGCGGCAGTAGCACCAGTTGCGGCAGTAGCACCAGTTGCGGCGGAAGCACCAGCAGAGGCCCCTGCAGCTCCGCCCATGAAGCTGGAGATGGCAGCTGCAGCATCGACAGGGCCGGCCTTAGTACGACCGAGAGCTGAGGCCTTGCCGCCCATTTCACGGGCGCGGATGATGGAAGTATCAGCCTCAGAGCCGCATCCGGGAGTGGGGCAGTCACGGGGAGTACCGTCCTTAACTGTGATGCTGTTAGCCACGAAGTGATAGTAACTGACAGAACAGTATGCTTACCGGAAAGACCAGGCATGTTGACACCGTTGGCCCCCTGTATCTCAGTGATGACACCGTGGGCCTGGACGGTGGCGGCAATAGCAGCAACGAAGGCGAGAGAGTAACGCATCTTGATTGATTGACTGGCTGTTGTTGGTAGTGATCGAAAAGGGGGTTAGAAGTTTGTATGAATTAAAGAGTTGTGCTGTAAAAGGATGAGACGAAACTGATCAAAGTAAGCGGCCTGCGCAAGAAGATAATTAGAAGTAGGAGGGAACGGAGAAAGAAGCAGATCTGGTAACTGAGTGATGGCAATATAGACTCTAGGAGGATGCGTAAGACGTCTTATATACTCCATCTGGTCGCACCGATGGACACATAAAGCTTAGCTGCACACAAGCATTTCACCTGAGCGTGTTTCCGATCTTCCAAGGTGAACAGGGCTCGCGGCCCAATAGTCGCTGCGCCCAAACATGAAGATGGTGATAAAAGAAACGTGATATTGGGAGCTCAGTCTCGAAACTAAGAACTGAGACAATGCTGGTTGAATGATGGCTGAGTGCTCCACTATGACCCTCTCGGTTAGGAAACGCACTGCGGGCAGCCCCTCCCCAGAGGCTTGATTCAGGATGTTCCTATGATTATCCGGCATGATCACCCGGATGCACGATGTCGCATTGTGGGCGAGCTGCATTGATGTTTGGCAAGTGTGAAGGATGATCCGCAGATGTGTATCAGAAGCCAAGCATCGTTCTATACTTGGCAATTGAAACGGTTGCGTAGAATCTTCGTTTCGTTCCAAGGTGGCAGCTGATGTGTTGTTGCTTGCTATGTAGAAAAAGTTGCGTGGGGGACGACAACTTATGAATGCTTGTCCGAAGCCAGCATCAGAAAGGGTAGTTTGTTTAAGTCGGAAAATGACACAGCTTCGTGAACTAAACGGTTAGCAATGAAGCCGATGGGGATACAAGAAGGTAGTTGTTTCAGTAGGGATGCTTGAAACTTCGGAGGTTGGAATCGGTGTGGCTTAGCGCGATGCTTCTTTCATCGAATCACAATCCGAATTTTTCCGAGACCTTCGAGTCGTCTCGAGTGTGATGATGAGTAGTTCCTCTTCTTGCTCCACTGCGACACTGTAACAATGTAAAGAAGGTTTATGTGGCACTTCGGATGGATTCGGCGACAGAAATGTGCAACTGAGTACATGTTCTGGATCGTAGTGACTCGTTTACTGTTGTTCCGACTGTTCCGAATACTTCCCATGGCCTTAGCAATATATGTGATAATCCCCTCGCACTTATT
Organism: Clathrospora elynae; assembly: GCA_010015635.1. Lineage (NCBI taxonomy): Eukaryota > Fungi > Ascomycota > Dothideomycetes > Pleosporales > Diademaceae > Clathrospora > Clathrospora elynae. The sequence continues at coordinate 47,819 of ML976076.1, read as the reverse complement.
TTTCTGTGACCACCTCTTACGTCTTTCCAGTTTTCTCGACAACAGAGTCTCAAGTCTGTCCGTTTTGCGCTGCATCTTTGCCCTCCTCCACCCAGCTCTTGAAGTCCCTAACCTCTTTGATCCATACGTACCGCACACAGATTTCCTGTATCTCAAAATACAGCACCTGCGTCCCTAATAAGCCCTTGCGTATCAGGCTTTTGAGGAACAGCAGCATAAGTTTGACGGCGCGACTCTGCGCTTCCTTGCCGTATTCCACAACCGGCGCACGACTCTCCGCTCCATTCGCAGCCCCGTTGGCATGCGAGTCCTGGTCTGATGTTGACGGTGGTGCCTCCATCTTCTCAACAAGCCTCAACGCATGTTGTATGTAGGCAATTATGACAGGCGCGGTTTCGACCGAGTGTGCTTCGAGCGTGCGGTCGGTAAGGAGCGTGGTGAGAAAGTCGAGGGACGAGAGTTCGAGTGGGAGGTTTTTGAGTTCTTGGACGGCGGTGTCTGGCTGCTCCTTGAGCTTTTGGCGCATGGTCTTTTGCCATTGCTGTGGCGCCGAGCTGGTATCCGCTTTCGCAACTGTCTTGCGCGACTGCATCTTCAGGTTCAAGGTGGGCTTTTGCTTCTCGCCGGGGGCACTTGGCACTGCAGGCTCGCGCGGCTTATCCCAGACTCCTGTTTCCACGAGCATCTGAATGTAGGGCTGCACGTCGAAGGGTCTCTCGAAAGCAGGCACAGTCAACGAGAAGGTTCGCCATGGCGACGAGCTTCGGATTTCCGTCATGTCTTTACCGATCAGCAGTCCCTTGATCCATGTCAATCTGGCCCTGGTAACGCCCTCCGCAGTCAGGCTATCGGACGCGGATGTCGGGTTGTGCGTCGTGCCTTGCTTGAAGTTGGTGAGATCTTCCTCCAAGCGCCGGAGGGCTTGTACCCAGTGCGTCAAGAACGGCTTGTATTTTATAGACGTCTCCTCGTCCAGTTTCCAGAGTCTGTACTCGCAGTTCAGCATCACTGCTAGCATATTCCGGTCCGGCGCCGTCTTCGCCTGTTCCTCGAGTATGTCGAGCGTGTTCCTGTAACGTACACCATTCTCGAACGGTGACTCGTCGAAGTTGGTATTGGTAATTTGCTCCAGGTCGCGGAACGCATCTTCATACGATTTGGTCGGGTCGCTGAGAGCATTGATTTCGGCCGTGCTAAGTGCTGCTGTGAGGTAGCTCATATTGGGCGATATTTATACCGCGCTTTGCGAATCGAGCGATAGAAATGTGGTGAGTGAGACGTTTGGCGCTGGGAGGAAGACATAAGGGTCGAGTTGGGTGAGGTGTCACGATCGTGAGTTCTGCGCGGAACGCGTGAAAGAAACGGCGGAGCACGTGCCAAGCTTCACCTTCCGAGCTTCCCAGATTGTGAACGACCTACATGAGACGAAGAATGAGTGCGCGTGTACACCGAGATTCGCCCATCCGAAAGTTTTCGACGTAGTGTGAATGGAGGTTCCTGGTATTACTTTGCAGCTTATGCGATAAGTGCGCTGACCAGGTCTTATGTGGTGAGGATCGCAGATACGCTTCCTCCAAATCATGTACCACCGGACCAATGGACAAAGATTGGAGACTCGCGAGGAAATGCCAAGGTTCCTCTAGGCACCGCTCCAAACGCTGTTGTCAAATAGACCTATTTCTATCATGTCGTTCGCGTGTGCTTGACCTCAATGTGGTACCAGTCACACTTAATATCACCTTTCGTAAATGTTACAAGTTGCAGTTGGCTGGACCCGGTCGCAGTTCACATCATGTCAACTGAAACACAATCTATTTATATAATATTTGCATTAAATTCTCGGCATGCTTCGTTCATGATAAGGCGCCAGAGTACTCCCGCGCAACCTGAAGTGTCGCAAACGCCAGCAAAGAAAACTCGTTATGACAATGTAAACAAGCCAAAGCCAAGGCCAAAGAAGCCCTCATCCGACCAAACTATGCAGAACTTGTAGTTGCGCAAGTATGCATACGTTGTCGGGTATCGGGTGTGGTGGGGCTTTGACGTTGGCTAAAGGAGATGAGAGATGGGTATCGAGAATCGACGGCGTGGTCATGTCGTTATCGCGACATCGTCAGGATTGGTTGCGCGTCCCCGCTAAAACTTGAATATGATGTACAGGGCGTGAATAATACCCTACAACAATGTTAGTTGAATGATATTGGATATAAGGTAAGCATAGTAACTGACCGGAATGTAACCCAGGACGGTCAGCAGGATGTTGATGAGAAAATCAGCATTGCAGCCGCGCTCGAGGAAGACACCCAGGGGTGGGAGAATGATGGCGAGGAGGATCTTGCACACGTCACTGCGGTTGTTAACGTCCATGTCTATAAGGGGGTGGGCGCTGGAAGACGTACCTGGCGGTGAAAGGCATGATTATGTTTTGATTGTTGGTTCTTTCGTAGAGAGGTTTGGGACAGGAGTCTGTATGGCTTCGGTAGCTGTTGGTGGTGAAGTCAGTCGAAGATGGGAGCCAGCTTTGTATTTAAACCTGTGACGACAGCTCATGACCTCGTTCGCAATGACGTAGCCCTGGCGAACGATAGGGCAGGGGACGCCGCATAGCCGGCAAGCGCCACATCAAGCTTCAAACTTGGCAGCGCATCCACCCTGGCACTATTTTCATCTGGCGCCTGAATGTTTCTTGACAAAAGTGATACTCCGGGATCTAGATCGCGTAGCCAAGTTCTGGCTCACCATCCAAGCTCTCCAGCAGAGTGGCATGCGTCACCCGCACAGTTTGTCCCTGGGCAACTGCGGAGCTTGTTTCGCGATAGGATGGCTCGGACGGGTATGACGCCACAGCAGCCACAGCAGACGCGCAAGCTTCGCCGATCTACACCTCAACATGCGGCAGGTTTTCTAGAATACCTATGTATGTATGTATGTATTCATTTAACGTCCCATATAAGTCTGATACTATGGGAGGACAAGAGGACAAAAGTGGCAGAAGCCCATCTGGTACAAAGGGAGTTGGTTTCAAGAGGGAGGAGTTTTTAGAATTACAATGGATGGTGAGGGTTATAAATCTAAATCTAGAATACCTAGATGCGGCTCCATATGCGGGTTAGGGCCGACAAGCTGGAGACTCGTCGAACTGGGACTTCGTCGGTGATCAGGTGCTGGAGATAGTGTTGTCTAATTTTCAAGACGGCCCGAATATTTTCCCTTCACGGTCCTGTTTCGACTTTTAATATGCCGTGAAGCAAGCCAGGCTTCACTTTGCTTTAGGCCTGGCTGAGTCGCGTGGGAATCCTTGTAGGACGTTTGTGGCGATGTTTAGCGCTAGAGAACAGAAAACCTCGTTTTTAGCACTGCGAACAGCTTAGCTCTCTCAGTATCGCCTTCAGTCTACAACACTGGAGGTCACCATCACGAACACAAACTGCTCAAATATGGCCTACATAGTTCTACGCTGGCGAACAGCTTCGCAAATTTGGGCGAATTTTGGATATTCAAGGCTTCTGCAAGAGAACCGCAGGTGACAACCAGATTAATATTTTATACTGAGGTAGAACACAGTCTCATCAATAAATACAGGAGGTCTTGGATAAAAAATGTATCGTTTCTCAAGAAAATAGGGTATATCGTCCATAGCTACACACAGCCTCGCAACAAATCCATCTTCATGCCCAGCAAACCAGAATCGCCAGCGCAATCATGCGTGCGTGCATGTCCATCTACTGCGGCGCCTGTTTCTGCAGATCCGCCTCAACACCCCTCTGCCTCGCCTTCCCGTCATCATGCTGGCGTTGCGCTTCCGCCTTCTGCGCGTCGTTTCCCGTTAACCCCGCAACCACACCCCCAATTGTGCCCCCAACACGATCCTGAATGCCCTTGCCCATATCACTAACCTGTCCAGCAGCTTCCTGGCCCTTGCCCTCCTGGTTCTGCCTCACGCCCTCTTGCTTGAGGCCCTCGGCGCCAACGAAACCACCCAGCGCTTCTTTGGCAGCGCCGACGTTCTGGTTCCAAGACCCAGCTGTGCGATCCGCATTGTCTTTTGCTACGCCGCCGGCGGGTGTAATCGAGAAGGGGCCGGCCTTCGCGGCGGAGTGGGAGAGGTCGTGTTCAGCGGCAGCAGTTTCTTTGCGGGTTTCGCCTTGGGCCTGGGGAGGTTAGTAGTGAATGGAAGGGAGCGTGGAGAGGGGATGAGTGCTGACCTTATCAGCGGTGCTGCCAGTCAGCGAGCCAAGCGCGCTCTGGATAACTCCTGTGGCTTGGTCAAGGTATGACTGGGGAGTAGAGGTTTGGTCCTTGTTGGTGTTCGACATGCTTGCGGTAGGAGAGAGGTGTCTTTTGTAGAAGGGAAGAGATCGAAAGGGATCTTGGTAAATATATCGTTTCTGGTGGGGTTGAACATGGTGGCAGGCGAGGTAGGTTGTTTGCGAACGGCAGGTGAAGCCATGACGTCATGCCCCACACGCGTCGTTGGGCCGTTCCGATCGTTCCACGGGCAGTGTCAGACATGCATAAATGGGTCACTCGTGGGGTATTTCGCCGTTCTGGGCGTCTAGATCGCTCTTGTGTGAAATATTCGAAGGTCAACTGATCCACGCACGTTTGTCACGAGTTATGATGCAATGCATTGATGAATCTTTGGAGTGTGGATTATGCTGCTGCCATTGCTACCGACGTGGAACACATATGGTCGATATGGCTTCAGAGGGTATGTTCGTACTCCTGTATCCGAACGCCCAAGGAAACGCTAGTGTCCAACCCGTTCCATCACCAATGACAGATGCCTCCTTCGCTGTCATCGACGCTCCAGGTTCCGGCAAGACCGACAATCTCTACCTCTCCATTGAACCTTTCCGACACTTTTCCGAGTCTTGCGATCCCATCGTCGATGCCAAATGACGCACCTATCTCTGATGGTCCATTGCTGAGCAGGCGTCGTGCCCAGGCATCTATTGCAGGCTCGCCAGTCTCATCGCGTGCTTGCTTCAGGAAAGGGATTAAAGCTGTCCCGCCGGTGCCGCGAAGCTTTTTGCTACCATTTTGTGCCGTCGTGTTGGCGAGATTGACGCGCTGCGCGGTTGCTTGCTTGGACGACAATGACATGGAATTCGACCGTGTCTCTCGAGACTTGATGATAATGTAGCGGGAGACGAGCTGGATGTGCTTGTCGCGCAAGCTCCGAAGCATAGCTAAGCATGCATCGTAGGACGTTGTCAGAGCACGGTTTCTGCGGTTTGATGTGGCATATTCCCGGATATTGGCTATACTCTCCATGTACCTGAGGAATCTGCGGTGGGGTCCGGGCATATAGTTTCGCATATCTTGGATGAATCCGTGCGAGGGTCCGGACACAGCAGGTCTCTCAGAGTCTAAGCTGACAGTTTCCTTCTCGCCAGTAGGACGGTGCTCGATGCCCAGAACGATATCGAAGAACTGAAGGATCGAGCTCTGTGCGTTGCTCCCGCCGCTGAATTGTACGTATGGTTGCTCGCCCGTGCCGTTATCGAACATGACTCCGTCCGGAAGACCAGCGTCCGCCATATTCTTACTTCCGGCAAGGAAAGGTCGAATGCGGTGGTAGAAAACATGAGGATCGCAGCTCTCGTACATGCGCTCCAGAAGGGCGCCTATCTCGTCCAGTCTCTCCGCGAATAATTGTAGACACTGCGCGACTGTGCTGCTGTCGTTGCGCCTAGCTGCCGCGATAGCTTCGATCATGACGGGAATTATTGGTCCAGCTCTTGCCTCTATCAGTACCGACACCAAGTAGAACCAAGATTCGTCCAGCGAGCCAGTAAAGGTCATTTGTGTCGCCAGGTTCTCAAGGGAATCCATCGGCTCGCGATCGAACAAGGGCCGCCAATTCCACAAACACACTCCTGCAAAGGTGGCGACTGGTGGAAGCTCCAGGTGTTTGCATATTTGCAGAAAGGGTATAGAGATGGAAGGTGGTACAATCTGTATCGGATCGTTAGCGATGCATCGCATCTCAGCATGCGGATTCTCGAAGCTTACATCAGCCGGCTTGTCACCTCCCCAGATGTATCCGTGTACAAGGAACCCCAGGATGGAGTATGCCCGACGCCACTCGGCTTCTGTGAGGAGGAGATCAGTCTCCAGCACGGGCAGCGCGTCGATGATTCGACGTAGCCGCTTGGCGAGGATCAAGCTCTGGAAGTTGTGCACGACAGTCTCCCATGGCTGGTAGTAATTATCAGGCAAGATGCTGAGCGGTATCTCATCAGGAAGAAAGCCGTTGTGAGGTGATACCCCATAGTCGCTCAACCGAGGAAGCGCCGGAAGCATGGTGATCGAAGAAGCCGATGATATGTGTTCGATTAGACTTGCTTTGCCGTAACAGCCACGGTTGTGCTGAGTAGAATTGAGCGGTTATCAGCCTTAGTGTTTGAGGCAGCTGTCGCGTGATGGATTGTAGTCGAGAGCTTGGTACGCTTTGAAAAGGGCAGGTACTTGCGCCAGTGATCCTCTACCCTCAACGTCGTGAGAGTACTTTGTGTTTTGCAGATATGGTTCAGCGGGGATAAACGGGGTAGATGGCCAAATTATGTTGTTGCTTGTGGGCAAGCGGAAAATCTCGCCTCGTTGGTCGGGGACTAAGGTCCAGATGTTTGGTTCCGAGCTGAAGGGGCCCGGCGGAAACGCGGAACAGTATGTAGGCTGGGGACAAGAGCGAAAGCTGAATGCGTTAGCTGCAAGGAGAACGTGAAAGATGGCGAGATGGTGTAAGTGATAGTGTAAAAAGAGGTATAGGTATATTTGCCTCCCGGCCGCGGCTGCAAACCGTGGAAATTGTTGAAAGAAGTCAGCCGCAACACGCAATGCTCAGTAATTGTCATGAAAATATCCACTGTCAACCGAGCGCTCCCGGTAGCTCACTGGGACACATTAGCAATCAATTCACTCACAGCATCGATGATTCCACTATAGCGGAGGAGGAGAGTCTGGCCGACGGGCTACTAGCCCTCGCCACTAAGCGTTCTGACCCTGCATAACGGCTCGCTGCCGAAACCGGTGCATTCTGCATCGGCGGTTAGGAAAAAGGACGGTTAAATCCGCAAGTGAGTGCCAGCGTCATTGAAGATGAACGTTCTATGAAATCTTGCATCACCTCGTGAAGTCGCGACACAAGAGTCGCCGAGTCTTGCGAAATAAGTCTGAATGTGTACAGCACCGTCAGCCCTAGCCCCGCCGAGCCTTTACTCCGCAATGTCCCCATTTGTCCGCAAGCGCTACTGCAGTTATTTGCGAGCTAGGTTCGTCGATCAGTAACCACATGTCCTCAGAGAAGGGAGATATTTCTGCGTGTGAGAAAGATCAAGAGTTTGGCCATGTTTGGACATGTTTGGAGAACCCGGCTCAATTTACGCAATCGGGAGGGCGCAACTTTGATTCAAGTACGACTACCAGTAACGGTGAGTAGTGTCTCTTCCCCCATTGTTATCACAATCGTCATCTAACATTGAACAGCGGAATTTAGACCAGTTCTCCAAATCTTACAAGCGATAGGTCTCGCATGTGTGAGTTTGGCGGAGAATGCTCGACACATTGTACTGATCAAGGTTGGCCGAACTTGTCATTGATGTGAGCTAACGTCAATGAAAGCGCGCAGTTTAGTCAAGGAAGGCCAGAGTAAGCAATACGCATTTCTACCACTTTTAGATATATCTGCATCATCATGTGGCCGGGCTCTGGAGCGACATCATGATTAATTCAAGGCGTGTGTACAGTCAGTACAGATATTTCAATGCAACAGCCTCTTAATCCACCAAAAAACGCTTCATCCCCCGCTACACAAACTACTCATTCCCCCCTCCAAGGCATCCTCTCAACCCCCCTAACCCACCGCCGTCTTCTCCACTCGCCCTTCCTCCCTACCACCCCACTCTCCCACGTCCGCCTCAGCACCTCCTTCTCTTGCTCCCCAATATCTTTACTCCCCTTACTTCCCTCCTTCTTCCTCAACTTCCCCTTCCCACTACCAGCTCTCTCCCCCTCACTCTCCAAGACCTCATAATGCAAATCCGTAACCCACCGCTCTCCCTCCACCTCCACCTCCACACCCGTAACACAACGATCCTCAACCCACTCCCGCGAAAGCAGATCAAGCGTCCACTTCTTATCGCTCCACCGCCACCCCCTCGGCGGTAACACATCTTCAAAGAACGGGGTCCCCCTCGGTCTGTCCCCACTAATACGCGCCGGCGATAGCGGCGAATACGGCGAGGGGCTAAACATGAAGCCCTCGTACTCGCCAAACTCGTCGTGCAGGGCGCGGTGTTGCAGTTCGAAGATTTCGACTTCGCGGGATTCTTGGCTAGTTTCGAGTTCGATATCTGCGCGGGAGAGGCTGAGGAGGGCGGAGCGGGATGCGTGTTCGGTTTCGGAGATGAATTGTGCGGTTTTCGGGGTGGTAAGGAGGGCTTGCATGCTGGGGTGGCCGAGCGCGGTGAGCCCGTAGCCTAGTACGAGGAAGATTGCTCGCCAGGGTAGTAGATGCGCACTGATGAAGAGGGATACGGAGACGATGAGGAGGATGAGGTAGAGCATAGAGCTCAAGTTCTCGTTGCTGAAGTTTGTGAGGGGTGTGATGAATGAGAGGACGGCGTCGTGCGCGCTGGAGAAGTCTTCCATGCAATTCTGTAGATCGCGCATGTTCCGGAAGAAATCTTTGCTGAACTCTGGTGCGGGTTTAATCGTTCGTGCGTCTGCTAAGGGCGGTCCGCCAAGACTGCCTCGCCACAGCTCCGCGTCAACGTCTACCGTGTTGCCGACGGGTTCGGGATGCCGTGTCAAGTACGAGGGCACCATGACGAAGAACATGCCACTCGCCAGCGGCAATACGGGGAGAAGGTACGGATCCACACAGAGGAACGTCCAGACCAAAAGGAATGAGAGCGTCTGGGTAGGTTGCTTCCAAGTAAAGAGGCGGATGAGCCGGTTTTGGAAGACAAAGGCTACGCCTATGCGGGCGTTGAAGCGGCGGAAATTCGAGCTCATAGTAGGAATGCTGAAATTGGGGCGGGCGACGTAGGTTCGGGAGCGGCGGTCTTTGATCTGCGTGTTGGGGGATGATGAAGTTGGCTCTGGGTCTGAATGGAATGAAATGTCTTCGGAAGGGAGGACTTGTGAAAGGAGTCTGGATGGAATTAGTTTTGTTTAGTTGTACTTTCATTCTATTGAGTGTATCTGTCCTATCAACACTGAGACGAGTGACGATACTTACAGATTAAACATCTTATCACCCATCCTACTACTCGAATCGCGACTCATATTGTCACCCAGTGACTCTAGCTTGTCTTTCAGCTTGCTGGCTGACAGGCGATGCGAGGTCCCACGCTTGGTGTCAGGCGTCCGGCTGTCAGAGGCAGTGGGTGTTCCATCGTTCGAAGCATGCTGTACTTGGACCACGGGTATAGGAGTGTCGCGATTTGCTAAGGTTTCCGAGGTGTCGGAGCTCATTGTGGGTGGATACCTGGTCGAAGCTGCGTTCCAAGGTTGCTCTTTGTTGATGATGCCTGGCCGTCCTCGCACTTTCTGATATTGGGTCAAGAACGACGTGCCCGTATATCAGCAGCAAGTGTAACAGGGATATCTGTGTCGTGAGATGTAGTAGGCCTAGTGCGGTATTGTCTGGATGGCGTTCGCGGATGACGCACATGCATCTAGGGCTGTACGTACCACGTGGTTCCGGCAGTCTGTGCTTGGTGCGCGACCCTGATGACAGACAGCTCACAGCATCGCGACAAGACAAGACAAGGACTTTGCGATATAGTTTATGATTCCCAAAGAAGTGGTGGGATAAAGGCTGTTAGGTATTTTGGCCTTCCTGCTGTTATGTGCGTAGGTACTATAGCACTCTACTTGGACTGCATGTTGGCTGTAAGATAGAGGGTTCAGGCATGCACATGCTGAGAGCCGTCTAGCTAGGCGTCGCGCTGTGCAATGTATCTCAGACAGGTGGCTCGCAGCTGATGGTCGTACTGCTCGAGACGGCTGGGGCCGCGAAGGCTTCGTAGAGTGCTGCTGGTTTCCGGGAGAAGTTCATTGTTTTGATAACATGCCATTCGTCGCGACGAGGGCCGTGTGAGAACGACCGGGGCCTCGTTAGCTAGACAACCTAGTATTGCTTTTGGCGGGCTGCTGCCGACCCTCATTGTACCTCAACTTTTGACTGCCGCAGCAGCATCCATCGGCCGCCTTTGCATACTGGACAGGGCGTTTCTTGCTGCGCCAAACCATTGCTCACTCTCCACACAGCTACACCCACGCACACGCTGGAAAAATTGCTGGTCCGCGGACCGTCTTCACCGCCGTCGGACTCGTTCGACATGTTATAGTCCTGTTCGGAGCCAAGCTCGACGCTTGGAGACTGTCTCGGTGTCGTTAAGAACGAGATACGATCAACGTCATAGGCCGCGGGCGTGATGCTGGGCATGTCGACGCAGCCGACCACCCGTACCATGGAAACGGCCAGCGGTGACAGGCCAGGGTCGACGGCCGAAGACTCTAGTGCATCTTCAGGTATGATGGGCATTGAGGCTCGCTGCGCAATCGCAATGCTGACGGCGCCGCCACAGAGGACCGTGTCCGCAAGTTCCAGAAGACGAGTGAGCAGAGCCGGCTGCGCAAGACGAGCGCCTCCCACGCCATCTCCGGCGCGCGCCCGCTGCCTCCGATCGCCAGCCAGGCCGGACGGGGGAGGGCGAAGGTGCCGCTGGGTCCGCGCGAGCGGCCGCACGACTTCTCGAAGCAGAGGTAGGCTCGCGTTTGTGCCAGGGGTGGGATGGAAGCTGACGCGTGAATGTGTGTAGGATCGCCAGTGGTGCCAGCACCGCTTCCGCCGAGGGACGCTCTTTCCTGCCCACGCCCGCAAATGAAGCCACGCGCGCGGTCGCCTCAAGCTCGAATCCACGCTTCAGCTTCACTAAGCAGCCGCCCGAGCCCGCGAGGGAAGAGCCGAGTGAAAGCGCCAGCGCCCGCGCCTACGACTTCCTGCCCTCGGTCAACTTCGACGACTTCGCCAACAGCCTCGCTTATGAGCCTGACCTGAGCGCCTTTCCTGCGCCGGGCTCCTTCAAGAGCACCGTGCCTGCCAGCACAAGCACCAACACCATGCACACGTCCACCACACCGCCCACCGACGCACCCCCTACACGCAGCAACTCGTTCATCCGCCGCTTCAACCAGTCGACGGCACGAAAGCCCAGCGGAGCTTCCGCTGCACCCAACACGGCAGTCGCCCCCGACACGTCCTCGATGCCACCGCCCCCTACGAACATGGCGGTCCGCACACGCCGCCAGAGCCAGTTCCCGGCACAGGCACCGCCAAACCCAGCCGCGAGGGCGCCGCGCAAGAGCGTTGGCCCTGGAATGCTGCCAACAAACAGCTTCGAGGGCCGACAGGACTTTGCCAGGCTGGCGAGTGACAACACAATCCCCCAACTCGGCCGTGCGCCTTCATTGACCAGGGCCAACCGCCGAGACACACTTTCTGCAAACCCCAACACCACTACTTCCGGCATGCCCAAGCTGCCAAATCCAACACGCACTGCTAAAGCAAAGTCTTTCCACCCACCCTCGCGACAACAGCCGGGCCATCTAGCTGTCGAATCCCTGACGCCTGACCCAAGCTCCATGCCCTTTAATCCCGCTCGGTCGCCGGGCCGGTCTCCTGCGCAGCGGTCGCATACGCCGTCTTCCTCGTCGAGCAAGCGGCAGTCGACTGCACACATCTCCGGACTCGGGGCGAGAACCATCAGCCCTACAGACGCTCGACGGCTGAGGAGGTTGTCCACAAACCCGAACCCTCCAGGAATGCCAACTGGGCCTCCGACTCCACTGGGCGACGCATCATTTGACGAGCGCTCGTTCAGCCAATCCCCAGCCGTGGTTCAGGGCCAAAGCATGACGCCATCGTCTGCGCGCGCAACTCCCGAGCAGAACCGCAAGTCGTATGCTTCTGGCATTTCGCTGTCGTCAAACTCGAGCTTGAATTCGCTCAAGGTCGGTACCTCCTCAATACCCATGCGTGCCAACCCTGCTCCCTCGAGCTCACGATTACCCGCACCAAAGCCACGAAACGTGCAAAGCTCAGCTGCCGGTGAAGAAGAGTGGGTGCCTCCTGTGCCAGCCATCCCGAAAGTCTACGAGTCCCCCAAAGACCCAGAGCGTAGCAACTTTACATTTTTAACCCCCTCTGCGAAAGTGACCATGCCTCCGCCGCCCCCTCAGGAGCCTGCTGCAACACCCAACACTCATCTAACTGAACCGAGGCATAATGAGACCCTGGGCGCTAGCCCTGCGAAGAGGCGTTCAGGGTCCATTATACACAGGAGGGGCCTCACTGTGGGGGCTGGGTCGGAACCAGACAGGACGCCCATGGTACAGCACTCGAGCAAGAAGAATTTGCAGCCAATCAGACTTCCACCATTGAACCTGCTGCCGCTTGGCACACCGTTCAATAACCGAATATCGTCCTTTCCCGCCCCATCTGCAGAGGTCGACGAGCGCAATGTTACGCCGCCGCCCAAGCGTGCTGTCAACAAGACGCCCAGCACGCCCATGACGGCGTCAAAGGCCAATTTCTTCGCACGGAGCAACAATCAGGACAACTATGACTACCACAAACATCTCCGCAGCAGCAGTTCCGCTGTCAACCTACGCGCAACAGATTCCTCGCTTGATACTCATCCGAACATCGGTGCTATACCCATCCCGACCCTGAATCCTACGCGACAAGCAACCACACCCTTCGCTTCCAACTCATTACCAAAAGGCAGTGGGGAATTTGCCCGTCTGCAACCACGACCAAGCGGCGAGTACAGGTCTGCCACCAAGGACGTGGAGCTGCAGAGCATGACAGTTGCTGGTCCACGTCCATTACAGAAGAAGGACACATCGGATTCTGCCCATACCTCTACCTCGACAGAGCCGGAGACTCCTTCCACTGGTTCGTCCCTGAGGCGTAAACTTAGCTTGAGTGGCTGGCGACGAGCTTCTTCAAAAGCTGCATCACATCCTTCACAGAACCCTCAGTCTCGAAAAGGGCCACACAAAGCCGACGATCCGACGTCGCAACCACAACTACCCAAACACGGTGATATGCCTCCGCCTCGATTGCCCGCATCTGCTACCTGGAGCGGTGGCCTTGGTGGTAGCCCTACCCCTGCAAACACCACTAACAACCGCACTCGCCCGTCATTGGATTTTGGCCGTCGCAAAACCTCGACCGCAATGGTCGTGAGTGACACTGAGGTTGAGAAGCTCGGTGCTCGTAAACCCGTGGGAGCTGCTGGAATGCGCACGCCGTCAGGGTACACCGACCAAACCGGAAACCCGCCAGTACAAAAGTCTTCGTCAATTTTGACACCAATGCAGCGAATGCTTGGCTCAAAGAGTTCGTCGAACATGCTCAAGGTTCGCAATCTCGACTCGAATCTTGACCGAGACGACCTAGTAGCCGACGAAGAGATGAGGAAGCTTGCCTCAAAAAGGAAGGATTTCGAGCACGCAGCACGCGATGTGGATGAGCTTCGCAAGCGCGCTACGGCCAAGGAGCGCGTCACTCCAAGTGACGCTGTGCGAATGGCCAATCTCAACATATTCGAACGAGGCGAAATCATTGATTACAAGGAGGTTTACTTCTGTGGAACGAAGAATGCCAAGAAGCATGTTGGTGACCTCAATGCATCAACGGCCAACTTTGGGTACGATGATGACCGTGGCGACTACAATATTGTTCTAGGTGACCACCTGGCCTACAGATACGAAGTTGTCGACATGCTTGGGAAGGGCAGTTTCGGGCAGGTTGTGCGATGTGTAGACCACAAGACAGGAGGGCTCGAAGCGATCAAGATTATTCGCAACAAAAAGCGGTTCCATCAGCAAGCTCTGGTCGAAGTCAACATTCTCCAGAAGCTGCGCGAATGGGTAGGTCATGGTTTGAGAGCTGTTGTACATTGTACTAACAACGATGCAGGACCCTGATAACAAACATAGCATGATCAACTTCACCCAGAGCTTCTATTTCCGAGGCCATCTTTGCATATCCACTGAGCTTCTCGGCATGAATCTGTACGAGTTCATTAAAGCACACGATTTCAAGGGCTTTTCAGTACGCTTGATTCGCCGCTTCTGCAAGCAGATGCTGGCTTCACTGGTTCTTCTGAAAACGAAGAAGGTTATTCACTGCGACTTGAAGCCGGAAAATATCCTGCTTGCGCATCCGCTACATTCGGAAATCAAGGTTATCGACTTCGGATCCAGCTGCTTCGAGACTGAAAAAGTCTACACATACATCCAGTCGCGATTCTACCGATCTCCTGAGGTTATTTTGGGCATGAGCTACGGACTGCCGATCGACATGTGGAGTTTGGGCTGCATCCTTGCGGAGCTCCTCACAGGATACCCAATCTTCCCAGGAGAGAACGAGCAGGAGCAGCTTGCATGTATCATGGAGATCTTTGGCCCACCGGAGAAACACTTGATCGAGAAGAGCAGCAGGAAGAAGCTGTTCTTCGATTCGCTCGGCAAGCCGAGAGTTACAGTCTCTTCCAAAGGCCGCAGACGGAGGCCCAGCTCCAAGACACTACAACAGGCCCTCAAATGTGATGACGAGGCCTTCCTCGACTTTATTACGCGATGTCTGCGATGGGACCCTGAGCGTCGATTGAAGCCCGATGAAGCCATGCAGCACGAGTTCATCACAGGCGTACGCAAGAACGCGCAGCCTCGGCGACCCTTCAACGGTTCCGCGAACGTCTCATCACCCGTGAAGCGCATGCCGCCCACACAAACTGCGCAAGCACGCGTGCGACCTCTTCCTGAACCGCCAGCCACTAGCTTTAGGAACGGTACTGCAGTGGTTGGACACCGCGATGTATCAAACAGCTCGTCACCCGTGAAGCCGGTCGCCCCACAGCGACGCCATTCGACCGTGCAGAGCGCAGCAGCCGCGGCAGCGGGCACTAAGCGTGCTGCGAATGGAACCCAGCTGAATACTTCAAGTGGAAGTGGCCTGCCACGAGCGGCGCAAAGGAGTGTGTCTGGCAAGCCGGACCTTGCTTCGGCGGCGGCGATTGCTAGTCTCGTAAGTTCTCAACACGATGTTCACGTGTGGGACATGCGCTAACAGTACCCAAGAAGTCGCGCTCATAAAGTTACGAACTTGGGAGAATATCCTCGAATTAGATCAATAACTATCTGAGCATCTCATGAGGTTCTCTACAACTATGTAATATGGGGTTTTGCGCGTACTGATCTTACGGTACTGTCTGGCGGTCGGGGTCGTTGTTTTGGGGCTTGCGCGGATGTGGATGTTTATGTTTTCCATTCAGCGACGTTTATATACCCCCCAAAAAGTCTCTACTGGGCATATCTTCTCTGGTGTATGAGGGCAGGGCATTGGATAGGTAGGGGCTGGACAAACATATTTTGATGAGAGCATCGATGGTGTTGACTAGCTTTTAGACATATGTGGTTAGGCTGGCCATTGTGATGGATTGTGGTGGTTGAAATCCTGCTTGCATTGAAACTCGTTTATCTCTATATCATCAATGCCCCAAACGCTGCCTGTACGATATCCTATGTATCGTATACCAACCATTTTCTGTAACAAGTATAGTGAGTTTGTCAGCGATTGAAATGTGAAGCTTATCGATAAGACCGAGTCGCGAAATTGACGATGCCGACTTTCAAACCTCGCGCGCCTCTCTCAATCTCCACCTCCACCTTCCTTCTTTGATACCCAGTCGTTCTTTCCTTTACATCTCATTATGCCGCGCGACCCACTCATCGGCCTTGTAGGCAAGCCATCGTCGGGCAAATCTACGACGTTGAACAGGTGCGCAGTGCCCCTCCACCCCTCTATCGTGCGCCTTTCTAAGATGTACGTTTTGGCAGTTTGACGGATGCCACCTCTAAAGTCGGTCCGTAAACACCAGATTGAAATTTTAGAAGCATCAAGGCTGATAGTAGTCAGGTAACTTTCCGTAAGTCCTGCCTCTCCATATCCCACTACAGCCCACCTGCGCAGCGCCCGTCGCATACTATCTCCTCGCACACCTCTTAACAGCCTTGCACTGGCGTTTCCTAACATCGTACCCCCAGGTTTACGACCATCGATCCTCAACGCGCAATCGGCTACCTCCAAATCACCTGCCCCTGCGCTCGCCTCAACGTCTCCGACCGCTGCAAACCCAACTACGGCTCCTGCATCGAAGGCCGGCGGTCCGTCCCTATAGAACTTCTCGATGTCGCTGGTCTCGTCCCAGGAGCGCATATGGGCAAGGGCTTAGGAAACAGGTTCTTGGACGACTTGCGAAATGCAGATGCGCTGGTGCATGTAGTGGATGTGAGCGGGACAACGGATGCCGAGGGCAAGGCAACGAGGGGCTATGATCCGAGTCAGGACATCGTATGGTTGAGGAGCGAGATCGTTCGATGGATACAAGGAAATCTCATGGAGAAGTGGGGCAGCATCAAGAGGAGACATGTCGCTATCAAAGCCACGGCTGTCGAAACACTCCAGAATCAGTTCTCGGGTTACGGCTCAACGAGTAACGTTGTCGCGCGTTGTCTGGATCGACTAGGCCTCAAGGAACCGCTACAAGACTGGAGTAACGAGACCATCGAACGCGTCGTAAACGCCTTCACCGACGAGAAGTTCCCCACCGTCATCGCGCTTAACAAAATCGACCATCCCGACGCAGACAAGAACATTGCCAAGATCGCCAAAGTGCAGGATCCAAAGAGCATAGTGCTGTGTAGTGCGATATCCGAAGTCTTCCTGCGGAAACTGGCGAAACAGGGGTTTGTCAGGTATACTGAAGGCAGCGAATTCGTCGACACGCGGGAAGATCTTATCGAGCAAGGCGACCCGGATGGAGGCGGCCTGAAGGAGCTCGACGAGAAACTCATGACGCGCATCGATAATCTCAAGGATATGGTACTCTACCGCTTCGGCAGCACGGGCGTTGTCCAAGTGCTTTCGCGAGCGGCGGAGTTGCTGGGTTTGGTGCCCGTGTTTCCCGTGAGGAATATTCACACATATAGCAGCGGTAGCGCAAGTTCGACAGCCGTCTTCAGGGATTGCGTGCTGGTTAAGAAGGGCAGTACGGTGGGTGATGTTTACCGAAAAGTCATGGGAGATGCGCCGATGGCGTATGTGGAGAGTGAGGGTGCGAGGAGGGTTGCTGAGGATGATATTGTGGGCGTGGGGAAGAATGATGTGAGTCTAGGGTCGATAAGGACAGGGCTGAAAGTGAGGCTAATATATCGACAGATACTGAGTTTTAAGGTTGGAAGAGCGTAGAGATACTCCACATATATTATCTGGATACTTCACATGTCCTGGTCCACTCATCCACCGTATCCGTACCTGGCCTAGAAGCTTGTGATTATGACTTGTAGCTGAGATACATTTCGAGTGTACATTTCGAGTGTACATTTCGATCACGACTACGACTTCTATTTTATCTTTCTGCCAGACGTTTCAAGTCCTTATTCGCTTCCTGCCCAATATTACGGGCCCCTGTCTACCAATGAGAGACAGTTCGTGACTCGGTAGCTTGTGTACATTTCTTATTTGCTAGGCACTCGGCAAGGGGGTTTACATGGCATCAATCAGACAGGATTACGTGATGAATAACAGTGTCGTGATCCAATGCACTCTATAGCTCGACGCGCCCTCCAATGGACCGAGTGAGCTTTTGGGAATGTTTTCTATGTCGTGTTTTATTTTGGACGACAACTTGTGTAAAATGTTCGAACGACAAAGAAAGCGAAGACGCCAAATCTACCACAGAATCGACCCAAAGAAAACCTGCTGCGACTACTGCTTCATCTCCAACCGTACATCGAATCCCCGGATAACGTTGCCCGCGCTGGGTCGTTGTTGCATTACATCGAACCGATTCAGCTAACAAGCTGGAAATCCTGTTTCGGGCAAGGTGAAAAGATCTACTGCCCTACCCTTACAAGACAAGAGCGCCACCGAGGAGCGAAGAGACGAGGACAACGGCACCGCAGACGAAAGGAGCCATGGAGAACTCAAGCGGGCGGACAGACGCAGCAGCGCCCTTGCTGGGGCTAGCACCACCAGTTGAACTAGGCACAACACCACCCGAGGTGACAGCGCCATCACCAGCACCGGCGACGTTGGTGCTCGAGGAGCCCGATTCCTGGCTCCCGGACCCCTTAAGTCCAGGACCAGAACCAGCGCCCTTCTTAAACAGATCTGATGCGCCCTCGGGCACAGCAGGAAGCTCGTCGCCGCTCATGGTGACATCCCAGGTGTTGGACTTGGCGGGGCACTCGGACGCATCACCACTCTTCTTGTAGCCGCCGTCGCCGGTGGGGTTCTTTGTTCCTGCGAAAGCGCTCTTGAGGGCGCCAAAGTCGGAGCGCTCCGTTACGGTGCTACCGCTGATCTCGACGAGCCCGTAGTTGGAGTCTTCTTGAGAGTATTCGTACACAAGACCACCAGAGTAGACGCCCGTCATGTCAGTGCTGTAGAGCGACGCAACCTCCTCGAACTTGCGGTCGTTCTTGTTGCAGCCGTACTCGGAGAGGCTGTAGTACATTAGTGTCCATAAATTAAGCTGTCAAGGTAAGGTGGACTCACAAGATGGGGATGCTGTAGTTGCCGAACTTGGCGACCTTCTGGTCCCAACCAGAAATGGTGTACGAAGACGGGTCGCACCACGAATAGTCGTTGAAAGCGAAGAAGTCGCTACGAGCAGCATCGGGTCCGCAGTTCATGTAAGCGGCCATTTCGTATCGGTTGGACTCGACGTCAGCGGCAGAGTAGCCGACGGGGATGTTGCGCAGGCCTCGAGCATTCATGTAAGACTTGATGTCACGAGTGACTGCCTTGACGTAAGGAGCGCAGTTGGTCGTCTTGTCATCGTTGATGACCTCGTTGGCCGAGAAGAACAAGAGCGTGTTGTCATACTTTGCGAACATCTCGACGGTAGCGAAGATGCTCTGTAGGTAGACCTTATTGTAGGAGATCTGGGGGTCCGCTCGGTTGAGCGAGTACTTGGGGGTATTGAGGTCGAGAGCCAGGTAGATTCCGGCATCGGCGAGAGCGTTCATGCAGTCGTCGTGGTTGGCAGAGTTATCGACAGTGTAGATGCGGACGGTGTTGATACCGAGCTCCTTGAACTTGGCAATGTCACGCATGCAGCCGTCTTTGTCGGCGATGGGGTCCTTTGCGTCGGAGGCGCCACCGGGCTGGTAGTCGACACCGCGGATGTAGAAACGATCGTTGCCAGCAAAGAAAGCTGTTGATGGTCAGTACGAAGTCTCGTGCTTCGAGTCAAGGCAGACAACGTACCATTTCCCTTAACAGTGACGGGTGTGATGGCCCGCTTCTGAACAGCGACGGATGGAGACGCAGCAACCGAAGCCGCGAGAGCTGCAGCGATGGCGAAAGTCTTCATGACGGAGTTTGTGGTTGAGTTGATGATAATTACAGTTGAGAGCGATTGTGGTGTGCAAGACGGACAACAAGAAGCCGTAGAGCAAACAAGAAGAAATACTTCGAAGTGACAGTCAAGCGAAGGTTGTAACTCCCGAATAAACGAGTGAGGGAAGTCGCGATTAAGAAAAGGTTGGTAAAGAAGCACAGAGACAGAAAGTGAAGGTGCAAGACAGGCCGTTGAAGAAGCAAGTGAACAGGAGGGAAGGGGACGCGTGTGCCAATTTTAGAGGATGGAATGCGCGTCCCACCTGCACTCCTGATTCGCTACTACTGGATCGCTCCCAGCACAAGGCAAGAAACGCCCCTGGACAAGCTGCCAAGGCCCACATTAAGAAGACGCCAGGCGTACAAGCCTGCTCTTAGAGATTCGTTGGCCGTGGCGATCGTGCTTGAATGGACTGCACAGATCGCTGCTGAAACACGCCTATTCGTCACTCCTTCACAGTTTCCCACTCTTTGTTTGAGAAGACAGTGGCGATCCGTGTGACGATCCGTATCAAAGTGTTCCCCTGTTCGTGCAACTTCAAATCCCAGCTTACGGGCCTTCTAATATTGGAACATGACGGCATCTCGATATCTGCCTGCAGCACTAGGATGCGAAACGGTGACGCTCGCCACCCTCTGCTAGACTCGTGGAGTTGACATTAGCTGTATTGGAATCATGCACTAGCTGTCACGAGAGCGTATTGACAAATCCCAGATGGAAACAACGCTTTTAACAGATTTGCCATGGCATAATTAGCGCTATTACTGCTCAGCCGGGCCCCAACTCGTGCCCCATTTACACAACTGCTGCCAAATTACAGCCTCAACATTATTACTAGATTTGAGAAGGAGACGCGTTTGCGTGTTGAAGACCGCTCTATTTTTTGTCGTTCTGCAATCCATATTTAAGCCCAAGTGCCAGGGCAATTACGCAGAGGATCAGGACGACAGTCAGAAGTATCCACCACTTGAGCTTGCGAGCGCGCCTGGCAGATGCGATGCCTGAATCTAGCTGCTTGTTGCCGTTCTCCGTGTCCTGCAGCACAGCGGTGGTCTGCTCCTCTGTTCGTTGCACCAATGGCTCCTGGTAGACGACCTGTTCGTTGAGCTGCTGGAAGAGCAAAGCGAGCTCGGTCATGGTCTTCTCGATACGCTGGATGTCATTGTGGCGAGCGCGCACGGCGCCGAGGACGCTGGAGGCCTGTCCACTACGGTTGGTCTTGAGCTGGTGACTGTCAGTAGTGGTCGTTTCATCTCTCGGAGACGGGACAACTTACAGCTTGCGTGAATATACCCTCATCACCCAGGTCCGAGTTTGCAACCTCGTTGACCTCGGCATCCGTAGCGTCGGGGTTGATGATGCGGTACTGGCGGCCAATGGCCTCGCGGTACCTCTTTGAGTAGTCGGCCTCTTCCCGCTGGAAGTCGCTCAGCTGCTTCTGGAACGTCGACTTCAGGTTGGTCACCTGTGTCCGCTTGAAGGCGCTGTTGGGATCCCGCGCCGCATCCTTCTCCAGGAACTTGATCTCGTCCTTGATCTGCGTGTTCCGGATCTGTGTCTGCGAAACGATGCTCTCGAGCTCCGAGGTCGACCGGTTGTCGGGCGAGGACAGCATGCGCTGGTGGATGTTGGAGATGGCCTGGATGTCGGATGTAAGTTGGCCGATTCGCTGTTTCGCGCCTTCTATGCGCTGAAGGAAGTCGTCGCGCGTCAGGGGCGTCGACCCGGACTGCTCCACCGCGGCGGTCGCGTTCGTAGGCGCAGGCGCATTCCCGTAGCCCGGCAAGCTCGACAGGGGCACATCGGTGTGGGGGACGTTTTGGGCGTGCGTGTTGGCTTGCGAGTATTGCGACGGCTGCGAGTAGTTCGAGTCGCCGTGCTGCAGCGTCGCCGCAGGGTTCCGCTGCTGCTCGTCGTGCTGCGATGTCGCGTTAGTTGCTGGCTCATGTCGCGCAATTGCGACTGCTTACTCCGCCGCCATAGGGGTTGGACGAGTCGTAGCCGCCACCGCCGTATGGGTTCGACTGGCCGTAGCCTGCCTCGGCGCCGCCGTACGGGTTTCCGCCGTATTGCTGGTAGTTTTGCGACATAGCAGCTGTGGGCGTGATGGGTTGACTGCCTTCGGGCGCTGGTTTCGGGTTGCCGCAGTGGAGCTTGCAGGTAGATGCGGAAGCTACGGAAACGTGCGCTGACCGATTCCGTTCACGACCGACACTTGCGATGCAATTAATGGGGGCGGGTCGGAGATGGGGAGATGAGCTTGTTGTTATGGTGGGAAATTAAATGCTAATAACAGACCCTGTTCACTCGCCCAGCCTTCAGCCGACAAGGTGGACGTCACGAATGAGGCGTACCTAGCCTTAGTAATCGCTAGCCCTATTCAGTGCCACACCATCGTGGCCGCAGCGTAGACATGTGCAAGGCGCAGCACGCTATTGCCATCGCAGGCCAGCATCGTCTCTTGTAATTTTATTGCGCTATTTCACATATCCATTATTGTTCCGTCGACTATTGGCATTTCCCTATTCCATGTCGCAGGCTCGAGAAGAAGAATGATGTACGAGCAAACAAGGAATGGAAATTATAGAACAGAACCGCAATTGTTTCCCACTATGCCCCGAACAAAAGATGCAGATATCGACAGCCAATTTGTGTACCATACCTCTCTTCTCCTCCCGTGAAACCCCGAATCCCCCAGAAAACGCTATTCACCACTCAATTCTTCAAACCATCCATTCTTAAACTCCAGAATCACATCCCATAGCCCTCCATCTCCAAACCCTGCACATGGTCCTCCTACTTATCCCTCCTCTCACTCGGCCACGACCCATGCTTACTTTTCCTAACCAAGTGCGCAAACTCAGGCGCCAGGTAGCCCCTCCCACCCACAGGCGCATACCCCGAAAACCGTGTATACACATCCGGCAGCGGGCGTCCCATCGGCCCATTAAACATAGGCCTATTATGGTTGATCTTCTTCACCCTAGCCTCTCCCCTGGCCTTCCTCTCCTTCTCCTCCGCTTCATCCGTCTTGAGGCGCCGGGCTTCCTCTGCAATGTGGCGGTCCGCGGCTTCGCGGTGCAGGATAGCGCCGATACCGCCGTTTTTGGTCAAGGGAGCAGAGAGGGAGGGGAGGTTGAAGTCGTTGCGTGTGTAGCCGTCTTCGATGTCGCCACGGACCTCCAAGCCCGTCGTGTCGCCTTGATACAAGCCACCTTCCTGCGGTAACATACCCATCGGCATGCCCATCGGCGGCTTCGAGTAAACGAACGGCTCGATACCTAGCCGGACGGCACGAGCCTTCTGGATCGCACTGTTCTTATCGAAACGCTCTTCCCAGGATAAGAGTGTGAGGTCGCGGAAGGCGTGGCGGAAGGCGCGGTAGGCGGTAGCGTAGGTGCTGTTCGCAGGGCACAGGGTGTTCGTGTATGGAACATCCGATACTGGAGCTGGTTTGGTGACGAGAGCTAGCAGTCGTGCCGCTTCGGGGTGCTCATTAACGTCACCGTGAGAATGGTGAGAGTGTTCTTGTTGCGGGGTAGTGTGAAGCAACTGTGAGGATGCGCCCCAAATCTGAGAGTGCAAAGGACTCAGGTCAGGTAAGCCAGACACACCGTCAACAGCCGGCGGAGCTAGCTTAGCGGCTGGAGCATATTGAACGATCGTCCAGTAGGTATGCGGCTTCGCATGACTCTCAAGTAGACCGATGTGGTAGCGTGCGAAGCCGGTGGTGGAGAAGTCGCTGCGTACGAGGATGATCTTGTAGTCGAAACCAGTGACGTCTTGATAGTAATGATAGTTGGCTTTCCAGTGACCAGTCTTAGCTTTTGTTCCAGTCACAGAAGTGCCTCTCGCCTTCATCGAGGAGGAAGGAGAGGGATTTTTGGTCTTCTTGGGGGCTGGTCTGGTTGAGGCTGCAGGCTTAGGGACGAGGCTGGCGTGATCCGGAAGATCATCTCCAATCTCGATCAGTGCACCAGTCTGACCCTCAGCAACTCCGCTGCCTGCCGCCTGTGCAACCTCACGCTCAGCTTTTCTGCGCCTCAGGTCCTCCGCAGCAGACACATATGGTGTAGAGGAAATGCTGAGCGTAGACGTGGAGAAGAAAAAACTCTTGGAAGGCTTGGGTTTGCGAGCTTTCTTAGACGTACCTGATCCCGTAAGCTCTCTCGCCTGCTCACATCCATCTCTGAACTTCTTACCATCAATTATCGGGCCCATTCTCTTCAGCTCTTTCTTCTTGCGCTTCTCCTTCCTTATAACTTCCCACGTATACTTCTTCGCGCTCAACTTCCTCTTGGCGTGCAAAGAGTCTTCGAACCAATCGTAGCTTACAATCCATATTCCCATGTCGGTGGCTTGTTGAACGGGATCAGTCGCTTTCTTGCTAGCCGCGTTTCTGTAGGCATCCTTGCTGGCAATCAGATGTGTGACACCTTTCTTAACATTGGCGGAATATTTTCCGCCGTTTGCCTCGATCCACCTTCGGATATGTGGGGTGTCGTGGAGTTGCGAGCCAGCTATGGCGATGATTAGCTTGTCGAGAATTCCCATCGTGGGCTTGGGATATAGTAGTTCTCGGCAACTGTAGGCGTGGATGATCTCCTAGGGCGCTTGCTGAGCTGCGGATCGTGGTAGGAGTGTTGTGGGAGAGCTCGAGGTCCACGATCGTGGAGAAGGAGCGCAATATAACTATATTAGGGGTCCAAACCTCGCAGGACTTTGATCTGTCTTACCTTTTGGTGGGTGACAGCTTTTGAAGTGATATAGCGTTTTCCGGGCACGTGCGACTGTCATCAAGAGGTGAGAGACCGACCAGATGGGAAACACCACATCAAAGCCCCAGTGGCGAATGGAAGGAAACCACTGGGTATAGAAAGGATATGAAAATATGGATCGAAATAGAGACCGAGAGAGAAGCAATGTTTGTGACCAGAATTGAAGGAAGACGTGGATTGGTGGGAGATCTTTTCATGAACAGCCTCGAGACTGATCCTGCTTGAACACTCTTACTGCAGCCGTCGGTTTTGATGCTGCATACCTATTGATGGCTCTTGGCAGCCTTGACGAAGGCGCGAATCTTATCTAAGCTCTGTTGGCCATCCTCTTCTACACCGCTACTGACGTCTACGGCTTGAACTCGGTCCCGGTACTCGTCCAGGCCAGCGAGTACAGTCTGGACGTTTTCCGGATTCAAGCCTCCTGCCAGTATGACTTTGATACCGTCGTCTTTCGCGAAGACTTCCTTTACATCTGACAGGTCCAGTTGTTGACCTGAACCCCCTGAACCAGCATCAAGAAGTGGCAGGGCATGATATCCTCTCGAGCCGATGCCATGATCATGTGGGTTGAAGGCCTTCAGAACGGGAACGGGAACAAGCTTCGCCCACTCAACCGGTTCTTGGCCATGAAACTGTACGATATCCAGATTGAGCAATCGTTGTTGCTCGAGGACATATGACAAGGATTGATTTCGGAACACACCCACTAGGAGCGCTCGATCTTCACTTGACGCAAGTCGTGATGAACCGTGTTCAAAGAAATCGGAGGCGCACTTCGAATCGGCTAGTAGCCCTGTTTTTGATATGTGTGGCTTCTTTGCCCTGTGAACGGCTTCCGAAATCGCTAGAGCTGTCTCTGCTGTGACTGTTCGCTTGGTTCCAGGAGCCAAGATCATGCCAATGAGATCAGCTCCTGCCTCAATCGCTGCCTTTGCGGCCTCAGCACTGCGTGTCCCACAGATCTTGACCATTGGAGATGAAGATTTTGGGGTTGCTTTTGTCGATGTACCACCTAGCAGCTCTGAGATGAACTGCGCGGTATCGGAGGCGCGCATCAGTGCTTCGCCTACCAAGACGGCACCAACTCCGCTCTTGATGTATGGCTCGACGTCCTTCGGCCCGGCGATACCGCTCAGCGCGCATAGAATCGTCTCTTTCGGAACCATGTTGATCAGGCGGTTGGTGGTCTCCATGTCGACCTCGAAGTTGACAAGATTTCGGTTGTTCACACCAATGACCTGGGCTCCTAGCTTCACCGCGATTTCCGTTTCGTCGGCATTCTGGACCTCCACCAAGGGCTCCATTCCGAGTGACCGGGAGTAGTTGTACAGCTTCTTGAGAACTGCTTCGTCCAGCATCTTGACGATCAGCAGCACCGTATCGGCACCCGCAAGCCTGGCTTCGAGGATCTGGTATTCTTCGAAGATGAACTCTTTGCGCAGAACGGCAGGTCGATTTGGCATTCCCTCCAGACTCTGTCGGACGGCTTTCAGGTCATCGATGCTTCCCTTGAACCACTCAGGTTCCGTAAGTACAGAGATTGTACTAGCGCCAGCTTTCGCGTACAGCCGCGCCTGGGCAGGTGCGCATGCGGACAGGGAGATTATGCCTTTGGAGGGCGACGCACGCTTGATCTCTGCCATGAGCGAAAGTCGGAACGGCGACTGTCTAAGACGATCCGGAAAATTGATCTGCGGAGGCGCTAGGTTCAAGTCGAATGAGGCTTGTAGGTCGCTAGGTCTTTGCGAAGGGATCTTCTTCTGCTCGGTGACGGCCACTCTGCGATGATCATATATTGTCTCCAGTATAGACGTTTGCTTGTCCTTCCTTGCGCCATTTGTCGTGCCATTGGTAGCTCCCACCGCTTGACCATGTGCTTCTTTCTGTAGTCGCTCGTTTTCTGCCCAGGTACCTCCTTGCATGCGCAAGAAGTTCCTCATCATCACCCGTCCATCTTCAGTCAAGATGCTCTCCGGGTGGAACTGCACGCCTTCAAGCACGTATTCTTTGTGACGCACGCCCATGATGACTTCCTTCACTTCGGCATTCTCGTTGGCTGGTATGGTAGCGGTCACTTCGAGGCAGTCGGGAAGCGATCCGTGGGTGCCAGCAAGCGAGTGGTATCTCGTGACAGGGACGTTCTGCGGTATGCCCGCGAACACGCCCTTGCCATCGTGTTTGAGGGGTGAGGTCTTTCCGTGCAGGATTTGGCCGGTAACGTCTACAGTGCCGCCGTAGCTGTAGAAGATGCACTGTCTGCTTGACGTCAGCATTGACCCTAGGTCTCACGATGTATGCGCTTCCTCACTGCCAGGAACTGTCGCGAGAAATGGCGCAAGTAGAAGGAAGGTGAAGAGAAACTCACTCTCCCATGCACACGCCAAGAATCGGGATCTTGCCGCTGAAGTGCTTGATGGCCGCATTGCTAATGCCAGCATCTCTCGCTGGGTGTCCTGGTCCAGGACTGACGACCAGTTGAGTAGGGTTCTTCGCGAGCAGATGATCGAGGGTGATTTCGTCGTTGCGGTATACCGTCACAGTCGCGCCCTCAAAGACGAGGTATTGGTATACGTTCCAGGTGAAGGAATCGTAGTTGTCAATAAGCACAACGTTCGAAGCGGTCGGTATCGGCGGAGAGGGGTCAGGATTGCGGGGCGAATGGTCGATGAGCTCGAGTGAAGGCATTATGGTGGGGGTTGGAGGGACGTTTCCAGTATTCTGGCGCAGGTTGAATGGACCTCGCCCGCTAAGAGTCTTCGAGACGGAGCTGACGTAGATGGCGATTTATTGTTTACTGAACAGGCCGGGAGGTCGTCGTAAGACGAAGGTGAAAGAGCGAATGTCAGCACACAGCGGGGTGACTCAATGACGATGCCCTATTCAGATATATTGAGGTTGCGGAGTTAGCGGAAGTGACCTAAACCGGCGCGTCAATCCCAAGACGTCACGACAACAATTTGTGCGCGCTCTCTTTTGAGGTGCAACCACATCTAGGCAGTCTTTATATCTTTGCGCTACTTCATTTGCTAAAATAAACATGCAGAAGCCCCTTGGAGTTACTGAGGCCTCACGTTGAGGCGCGAATTGTCGCGACACCTGGTGACGTTTCCATGAAGTATTCGTCGTAGCTGTGAATACACTGAATCAGTCTTCTCCAGTCTACCATCCTCCAGACTGAATTTCAAGACTGCTGTGCTGTATAGATGCAACTTGACTAAATATGCTCACTTGCAAAGTGGCTGATCCCTGCACGCTTGTCTTTCGCGCTAGGCCAATATTGGCTTCCGCGACTTTTGTAGACGCCAAACACTAGCAATACCACGCCCACGCTGATACAACACCTTCATGGCCTTTGGCTAGCTGACCCTAAACCCGCGCATTGCAGCGCCAACATGGCCTCCATACCGTCGCCCGAGCTGGACCTTTCTAAGTGCTTCACCGGCGAGCAGCAGCTTGTGTATGTTTACCACCACTGAGCGCAACTACGTACCTAACAGCCCCAGCACCTGGGACATCGCATACCGTGCCCTCTGCGACCCCGAAACAGCGTCGAAAAGCGAGGCCCTGCGCGCCTTCCTCACCACGAAAGAGAACGTCGACATCCTCAACCGGCCGTGGAAGCCTTTCCCCGACCCGTCGTCGCAGGAGAAGAGCAAGTTCGAATCGAAGACTGCGCCCATCAGCGTCACGCCCTCGCAGACTGGACAGTATGACCTGGCTGAGATCAAAGAAGATAGCGTGTGGCTGGCGAAAGAGGCGCAGATATCCGAGTATGCAGCATTGCGGCTGGTAGTCCAGGAGTGGCAGGGCAGGCCAACCGCGCAGCTTCTGAGCGGTCTGACGGAAGAGGAGGCGCTGAGCGTGCAGGACGCTGCCGGCATTGCTAACCTGGGCGCGTCAACATTCGTCCCGAACTCGTCCATCCTCGCGCCACAGTTGGCTTCGCGAACCGCCCACCTCGGTCACGACCACCAGCGCAGGCTCCGCATTCTCGATATCTACCACTCCACGTGTGCCTCCATCCTCCGCGTCAGCCAACTGCTCATCTCATGGGGTTCGGCCTCGAATCTGCGCAGCCAAACCATATACGGCAACGACTACCTCAGCATCGGCGCGGGATGGATCGAGGAGCTGGGCCAGGCGGTTGCCGCAACACAGTATGGAACATCGGACACACCGTCGGACGGTAGCGCACTGGATAACTGTCTACACGCGGTGCAAAAGAGGTGCGATGCGCTGGAGGGCGGCTATGGCTGGACTGTCGACGAGTCGATTCTAGAAGCTGCGTCCGAGAAATGGGTAGTTGCCCAGACTACAGAGCTGTTGCATATTCTGCATCTGGCCCTGGTACACGCCGATTTGGTTACCAAGTGCTTCATACCCGCGGCTACCATCGAAGATTGGCTTACGGCCTTCATGACTCGCAGCTTCTTCCGCGACTTCCCAGCAGTCACCCCCCGTCAAGAGCCTCTCATCCCTGTCATACAGCTCTTGACTTCTCTCATGTCTCTCGCCATTCTCAAGGTGGACCTCATCATGGACGACCTTGAATCCGGGAATTACGTCATCTGGAACCCTTCGTCGTACATTCTCAACACTAGTGTCGTCGAGAAGATCACTACCATCTTCGGCGAGGCACAGCTGTTGGGCCCGAGTCCTGCTACTCCGCCTACCTTCGCCTGGGCCGTCCTTACTTGGAGGCTCACTCGCCAAGCGAGCGAGGAGGAGCAAGAGCGCGAGCGCCTGCTTGAGTCATCACATGCTTCTCAACCGTCTTTACCAGCTGCCTCCATGCTGGAAGGTTCTGCATTAGCCGTCGCTAGGCTCGAAAACCATGAGTTATTCGACGGTGGTATGCCATACGAGGTGTTGGCCAAGACCTGCTCCGCGTCAGGCGTTCTGGCTATTATCAACCAGCTCGTTGAAATAAGCCTACCCGCTTTCGGAACTCCGATCGATCAAATATCCCAAGACAGAATTCGCCTGCTGTTCTTGCAACTCGTCCGCGCTGCGCTTGGTAGTGAAATCGTTGAGTACAGTCCAGACTTGATCGTTACGACACACACCATCTTGGCTGGCGACAACACATATCGTAAGTGGGTGAATGGGGCTGCATCTCGCCATGCCGATCCGGTCGTGGCATACTTTCTGGAAGATGAGTACATCCTTCGGCCGCTGCTGCTGAATGAAGCCCGTCTACGTTATCCCTACGAGATGACGCCCTTCCTCAAATTCTGTAGCGCCTTGACCCGTGGCGACAAGACCGTGCAGAATGGGATGCCCACATTTGTCGAGAAGCTCACAAATACTAATCGATTCATGCAACGCTTGCCAGACGAGTTCAGAGACTACGCGTTGACGCGCGAAGAAGAGAATTCGAATTGGGTTGAGCTTACAGCAAACCTTCCGCTTTTTTCGTCCGGGGGATCATCAGATTCCCGCGGTCAACGCCGACTTTTAACATCAGCCGCTTCGACGCCCGCTGATGAACTCACTGGAATTCCTGCTGGCACAGAAGGTATCATCGTCGATGACAGTACACAACCCTATGTGGCGGTATGGACCCACCAACATTCCACCTTGTCGTATCTCGTCGAACTACTTTCTACGTATCCCGTAGGCAGCACCAAGGTCGAGTGCGCTACACAAGAGCCCGCCTCTCGCGAAAGTGTGATTGAGATTATCGGACTGTTCGCCGACCTGATTCATTCATCACTGCACTCATCTGAAGGTGTTTGCTCAACTGAGCTACTGGAGGCACTCGGTATCAGCGCGGAAAATGGTCAGGACACCGTCACTATTGTGCTGGCCGTATATGAAGAAGAGCTGCTTCGTCTCGGGCAAGAGCCTAGTAACGAGGCGTCGTTGGAATTGCTTGTGAACTGCACACACTTTTTGGACGCCTTGGTAGTTGTTGCTCCACATAGAGTGTGGCCTTGGCTGGCCAGGAGTCGGCTGCTAGAAGGTGATGGAAACGGCAGCTTGGCAACCATCTTGATCGGCACTGAGATGGTGCTTGGTCGATATGACTTCCTTATTGGATGCATCAGGCTCTATAAGGGGCTGATAAAGGATGCAGTCGAGCGGTCTGTTTCTCGAAAGGCGCCCACCAGAGCATTGAGCCGCTTCAATGCCTCTGCTCCTTCAGAAAGCGGTACTTCAGACAAGACCATGAGCACCATCTTGTTCACTTTCGGACGCACGCTTGCAAGCATATACGAAAGCTCACTGAGCTGGAAGTATTCTCAGCCTAACCATCGGCCCGAGATCAACACTGCAATTTGCGAAGTCTTTACAACGATACTGAAGCTTGCTTACAGCGTGGACGATGCGCCAAACCTATCCGCCAAGCTCACCAAATCCATTGCACCCATCGCCGAGTACATCACTCAGCTGTACCTTGCACAATCCGACACCGGTCTACCGACAAACCCGTTGTTAACGTCTCTTGTCATTGGTGTGAGCCCCAACGACACAACGTTGCTCACAACTTCAGGCGCCTTGTGGAGGCAGCAGACACAGACAACATTGGCATTTGCCGACATACTCGTACGGGTCGCCATACTCCTGAACAAACCTTGGACACACTTGGAGCAACAATTATTCAAGGCTACACCACTCTTAGCACGACTATACGCCACAAGCGACAAGTGGAAGTCACAGGTTGTACTGTTACTTGAGGCTCTCGTTCGTGGCGCTGTTCGCGTCACTCGATCAAGTAACTCAAATATGGGAGAGGGAGAAGCGAAACAGTCCGCTCGAGCACAGGCCGCACAGCAAGAGCCCCCTTCGCTACTGGGTCACTTGGGCCCCCGGACTGCGAAGAACTTCCTAAGCGTGCTATCTCAACTAGACGAGCCGTTGAAGATAGTGGACATTCAGACCAATGTCTGGAATTTGTTGTCTGCAGTGGTCACATGCAAGCAACAGTGGTTTTCCCTATACTTGCTCACTGGTAGCACTCCGCGCGAGTCGCTCCGTTCCAAGAAAGATGCGGCCCCGGACGCCAGGAATAAGGCTTTACTTACGCGGGCGCTCGACGCTCTTTCAAGTCTTAGCCTACCAGAAAAAGAGACAACCGGTCTCCCGTGGCCACTGTATACGGCCATGCTCGAGTTCGTTTCGTCGGCGCAAAACAACTGGTCATGGGCAATGGGCGACCTGCGTCAACGCAAAGACCTGATACAGAAGCTTCTCGCATTTCTGAAGTGGATGGCAAAGCAGACTAAGCAGCCAAGAGCCACTAATGAGATCCTGGAACGCTCGTATCAAAACAGGTTTGCGTCATTAGCATGTGAGGTCATCGCCATGTACCTCCACAGTTCGCGGCAAGTTGGCGACATCACTGTCTTGAAGGATGTTGTCCCAAGCCTAGTATACCTCGAGGAGAACGCCCTCGATCTGCCATCTTACGGTGCGTCGCTGCATGGCTATTTGAAGCAGAACCTCGAGCGACAGTATCCTGGAGTATTGTTGGCCAACCTGAAACGAACTACACTATACCCCGAGTCTTTTGGTCGAACCTTCTTCTACGATGTTGAGCTCGCTCAGCAGCTCCTGGGTTTCAACAGCCATTGGTCAGGACCTAGGGAAGGCACGGGCTTCGCAACTGAAGTCGAGAAGGCTAATTACAACCTTGGGCTGGTGGAGTCTCAGGTCTTACTACTTCATGGCTGGAAACTGTTGGCTCTGGAGCTGAGTCATGTTGTGAGCAAGGACGAACGTTTAGTGAAGGTGCTCATCGGTGTCATCCAGAAATGCATGTCCGCCAATGCACAGTCGAACCTACCGGAAGCGTTGTTCGGTCAGCTCATGATTCTGCGAGCCGATTTGGCGTTTGGTTTGTTAAAGAAGCTCGTGGAGGCAAAAATCCACACACCAGAGGCGCGCCAACTACTTGGGCCAGTGTGGAATGCTATTCGTGCGTCCACTCCCGACTTCGATAACGTCTTCTCCAGCGACGCTGTTCACTACTACCGATCTTTATTGAGGATACTATACCTCGTACTCCACTTCCATCTGATCGATGACACGGATCAGCCCGAGGATGCATCTTTCCGCTCCAGCTTCCGCGGCACCATGCCCACGAGTCATAACACCTTCACTGAACCCATCTCAACACAACTCCTCGAGATTCTTTCGGACACAGTTGCCAAGGGCTTCCGCAGCCTAGCCACACAGCTCCACGCCGAACCCTCCTCAGTCTCACCATCCGACTTCGCCCTTCTCACCGCCCTCCTCCAACGCATCATCGCGATCCCGGAAATGGCAAAATGGCAAACTCAAGCTGCGCTCTTGTTTGCGAACAGCACTGCGGTCCGCTATGCGACTAGCCTGTTCTCGTGGTCCGATCGCTTAACCGTATCGCACAACGGCGTTGACGATCCTGTTTACGGTGAACTGAGCGTACTCTTCCTCCTTTCCTTATCAAGTATCCCAACACTAGCAGAGACGATGGCCGTTGAAGGCATACTCAGCCAGCTCAATACTGCAAACATCATGAACTACTACCGTCGCGCCAACGGTATGGGACCTTTTGACAATCCGGCACGCATGTATTCCATTTGGACGAAAGGCATCCTTCCCCTGTGTTTGAACCTCTTGCTCTCCGTGGGCCCGCCCATCGCAGCGGAGATCTCGTCGTTTCTCAACCAGTTTCCCGAGCAACTCCTACGGTCCTCGCTTTCGATCAACTCGAACCCTTCGTCTCGCACATCGGCGACCAAGATCACACTCTCCATCGCATCGGAAACGCACTCCCTCGCGCTCATCTCAGCTATCTTGGAGAATGTACGCAAACAGGGACCGAAGCTTGGCATCCAAGCCAATGAAATTGCTCTACTAGATTGGGACAAGGAGAATATCAAGGAGGACGTCGAGAGCTGGCTAAGCAGGAGAGGAGCGCTCAAAGAGCGCATTGTAGCGGTAGACGAGCGCGAGTTGGAGATGCTGAGTAAAAAGACAGGACAGGGTGACGATGCACTAAGTGAGCTTGAAGAGCGGGTGCTTGCGGAGCTGGAGGATGCAGGCAAGTGTCTAGGTACTGGTGATGGCAACGGTAATGGGAAGGGCAAGTAAAGCAAGTATTAGAAATGAGAGCGCTCATGTTTTGTGAAAGCGACGGCGTTTTCGGCACATGTTTTTTTTTTGATCTTTGAGATATCTTTGCGAGAGTGAGTGGGGTTGAATAGCTAGATTTGGGAATGATGGGGTATTTGTGTAGGAACTCGTCCTCTGATTTTTATATGAACAGCTGATGCCGCAACTGATGCTAATATTGTGGTTGGCTCTTTGAGTAAGTCTGAAAAACAGTACACAACGTGTACACGGTCTACTAACAATACAGTGACCTGGATATCTTTCGAGCTAATTCTATCGCACATATGTATTGATCTGGGGATGTGGAGAAAATCGTGACCACAAGCATCATAATGGTCAAGCACGCAGAGCAATATCATATCGATTCTGTATATTCTGCCCTACACTAATTTTGTTCAACCCCCAGCCTCCATCATAGACCTTGATAATGCTGTGAAATAGTCTTGCACTTTGATGTGCGCGTCGCACCTATACATCGTCGGATACCGATACCAATACCGAGCATGAAGCCAACATGTCGCACTTGGGTATCCTCCCGCCCTGAACGCCGTGAGCCTAATTCCATCTGAGCCCTGATCGTTATACCCACCATCTCTTCTATTTGTGCGCCCACAAGAGACTTGAACTAAACCTCCTACCCAGTGTGTATTTAGGCGTCAACAATAGACCAGTCCGACTGTGTCCGTGATTGAGGGCGTGATACCACCAGCGAGGTCGATGGAGCCTTCGTTATCGAATTCGGAGTCGGAGTCGGAGTTGGAGTTGGATTCCGTATCGGGTTCCGTCTTAGTCTCAACAACGGAGTCGATGATAGCACGGCTGTCCTGCATCTCTCGCAAGGATCCGCGCAAGATTCGCATCGCGTCGTGCCTCTTTTGCATGGCGATGTGCGCGGTCCGGATGTCCTCTTGGATGGTCATGTGGGGAGAGACAATGCGGTGGTGGGGCTCGTAGTTTGTCTGGTCAAACTGTGTCGCAATCTCGTCGGTGTGTCTCAATCTTCTCCGGCTCCGTCTGTGGGTCCTGGACCTCTTCTTCCTTCTTGCCTTGGTCCTCAACTTCCTCCTCCTTCTCACCCGGGATGTCGCGGCCTTGGATGATCAAGTAGAGCTCCTTGACCTGGTCGTGGGCCCTAGGGGCATTGTGCTTGGAGCCAGGAAAGAAGAAGCGGGCGAGCATAGAGAAGCCCAAGAGCGACATGGCGAGGCCGACAATCATAGTTGTATCATCTCTGCAGCTAGGTCCAGTGGCTAATTTCATGTACACCAGGGATGTAATGGCTTGTAAGGTGGACCAGATCATGCCATACTTTTGTTCCCTTGAAACTGGAATATCGAGCTTAGGTAACAAGAACATCCAACTCTCGAGTCGTGCTTCAAACGCCATTCCGGCGATATGGACTATGACGAGGCACATCTGGAGTGACATGAGTGCAAAAATCAGGCCATACTGTATCGTTAGTCGATTTACGTTGAGTTTGGTGCAGAAAGCGTTCAAATCTGCGACCTTGCGAGCGGTCTTGACGAGCGCTTCCCCTGAGACAGTCTCCTTGTCAGATCGATCGTTGGATGACTTTGGGTAGAAGAGGCGACACGGCTGAGATTGTGTACAGAGCATTTGGAAGCCAAAGGGGACTGGGGTGCTGGATCGCCGATCGATGAGCGGTTGCTGAAGTTCCTCGCCAGTCAGGACATGGACGTTGTGCGTGTACTTTTTCTTAGCACGATCAGTGCTTTAGAATCGACTCAAAATCCAAGTCGCCTTCTGCTTCACAAAGCCGAGGGCCCTCTCGGCCAACTGACGAGACCGATAGCTGGCCTTTGCCCAGTATGTTAATACTGCATGTCGAGGGGTCGGCTGAATGACTTGTGGTGTGAACTGGAGTCTGCCGCAGTTCTCCATTGTCCAGTCTACGACCTGGTCGCAGATGTCAGGATGCTGGAAACCGAGACCGAACAGTCGCTGGTCGGCGGTCTGGAGACCGCGCACAAGACAGTGCTCGTGGCTCTCCATAAAGCCTCGGTCCAGCCGGCTGGAGACCAAGGTATCGAGCACACCATACAGCGCTTGCTCTCGGTGCATGATGTTCGACTGCGTTCGCAGTTGAAGTTGAGCCCTTTTGAGTCGAGAGTTGATGAAGTTTGAGATGCTGAGGGATCCGATGTTAAGAGTGGTAAATGCGGTGATCAAGTAGGCAATACACGTTATAAGAAGCACGATTCGTGGGCGGGCGCGTTGGAGCTTGACGCGGCATGAGTTCTCCGACTTGCGAGGGTTGGACTTCGCAGGCTCGTCAACTATCGTATCATTGCGGGCTGTCTGGGATGTCATGTTTACAGCGGAGGCAGACCCAGTGCCGGACATGGTGGTTTTGGTAGCAGGATCTGGTTGCAAGAACTCGGTGTGTTCCATCGTCATATGGCGTAATTTCTTTTGGCAGGCTGTGAGCTTGTACGCAGGCTTCGGAAGATATAGTTGAGTTGCAGTTCAGCGCCTGTGGATGTTGAACTTGTAGAGATTGGTTTCGGAGGCCCGTGGTTGAGGAGGTAGACGGGCCAATCGTACTCGGTAGAGTAAGCAATCGTGTGGAAGAAGTTTTGGAGTACCAAGGTTCAGCTCGCGAGTGGAGAAGTGTAAGTGGAGGGCCCTTGCGCCCAATGAGGCCTCGCAAGCATTTTGGGGTGAGCGGTACGCAAGGAGTCGCATGAAAGGAGTAGCGTTTGGTGATGCTTTACGCTGTGTCGGTGACGATTCGGTGAAAGGTATTGTTAGTAAGCGTATAACAGGCACGCATTCTTGCGATCGTTTTGCGGTTGCCTAGTATGAGTAGGAAGGTGCAAGTAGGTGTCTCTGTGGGCTGGTGAATAGTGTGCACCCATGCGAGACCTTTCCAGCATACTACCGCGGGCAGCTTTTGTTGCAACTTTCGGAGATTGACGCAAGAAAATATGAGGATGCGAGAGACATGGGTATAAATGAGGTTACACGATTGGATAAGAAGCAACACGGCAGATACCGGGTCAACACTGCCTACTGCCTCTTTCGCGGCATTCGTCTGCGTGGCTCTTTCCCGATATCCTCCATGTCCGGCATCGTACCTTCCACATCTTCAGCTTTGACCTCGCCAACCACAGAAACTAACGATTTCGCCTCTACTATGGACTCGCCATCGAGCGCTTCTACTTTTACGGCGACTTCTTCCTTCTTAATCCTCGTACTCTTCGTACTCTGCGCTACGACTGCTGATGGACATAGGCCTCTGTCCGCCAGCTTGCAGCTTCCGCATTTCCTTCCCACAGGCAAGCATATTGTCTGTCCAAAGCCTACAAGTAGGTTGTTGATATCATGCCATCTGTCCTTGGGTAGCCACGATTCAAGTGCTGCACGCGTCTGCTCCGGTTGCTGTGTCTTGTGCCAGCCCCATAGGTTTGTGATGCGGTGGACATGCACGTCTACTCCTATGCCCTCGTCGCGGCCCCAGGCTGCGCTCAGTGTCAGGTATGCCATCTTTGGCCCGACGCCGGGCAGCGAGGTCAGTCCGGCGATAGTGTCTGGTATGTCCGAGTCCCACCTGTCCCTCAATATCTCGGCGGTCTGCTTGATATATTTGGTCTTCAGGTTGTGGAAGCCTACTTTGTTGATAAAAGCGTTGAGAGCTGTCGGTTCCAGGGCGAGGATGGATTCGAGATGGAAGCCCTGGAGTTTGTTAGTAGGCATCCGATTGAATATATCACTCAACGCACTCCCGGCATCCTGTCTTGCATCCCCCGCATGGCAACTGCTGTAACAGTGTCCTTCGTCTGACTGCTCAGCATCAAGGCTATGAGTGTCTGGAATCGCTGATCGCGCGGCGTCCTGTTCCTGTCTGCCAGACTCTCGCATCCCATTGTATCTACCGGAGCGATGTTCTCATTCCTCATTTCCCTCGTGAGAGCATACATCTCCTCCCAGTCCGTAGGCGGCTCAACCTTGACGCTTCCAGCGCCCGCTTTGACCTTGGCCGGCGTGCGCCGCGCTTTCTTGACTGTATCCTCTTTCTTCGGCGAGACGGCCGCGGCAATCAACGTCTCCTGTCTTTCCTGCTTTATGATAATTGGTGTATCCTGTCCCCTTTTCCGCTTCTTGTATTCCCGTTGCGCTTCGCCATCTGAGCCCGAGTCTGCAGGTACAGAGCTCAATTCCGAGTCCGACGCTGCGATATTATTTGCTCCTGCCTCATCGCCTGGCTTTGTTACGCCTTCGCGAGCATCTCGAGTTGTCGCGTTCGTTGCGGTTCGGGTCTGACGTAATGTGCGCTGCGTGCGACTCACGGCAAGGCTTCGTGATGTATCGCGGGAGATCCGTGAGGTTCGCATTAGCGCAATGGGAGACTGGCGATGAAAGAGCAGGAAGAGCACAGTATTGAATGGCGTAAATGCGACAAAGTGGTGGAATTGATGCTGCACGGTACACAGCAATGATGAAGATGCGGTTCGTCGAAGGCACCCAGCCAATGAACGTAGAGCAAACACGACAGCACGTGACAAGTGACATTTCCAAATGCAGCTCTGGAGGATCGCCCTTCTTCCTCCATTTGACCGGACGAAGCTGTAATGTGTCAATTGTCGAACCGTAACATCACTATCAAGGAGCAAGATTGTCGATATAACAGAACCACTGAGCTCCAAGGTATTCGATATTGTAAACAGTTGCCGACGACCTCGAAGGCACCAAGTTGGAAGTAATTGGCATCTCCATTAACAGACACTAGGACACATCTCCAACCAAGATTAGCCTTCAGGATGTCTTTACAGACTGTCCCCCAAACCTAAATGCTAGCGCATGTTGATGGGCCTCGTTAAAAGGCAAGGAATCCTGGTGAAGATCATGAGTCTAGCGATTAGATATCACGCGTGCACACTCTACACTCCAAGGTCACCGATCCTTTGAAACAAGGCAGCAAAAATCAATACACTACATTTGGCATAAACTTCTTAAATTGAAAAGGGGCAACTCTCCTTTCTTAGCTGAGGACGTCATTTCCGGACCTTCCCGCGACCCAAGCGTCATCCACCAATTGGGAGAAAAGTTTGCAACTCAAGCTGTACTCGCTCATTGCACGATGCGGGTGGAAGCTATGTTAGCAGTACGACTAATTGTGATGCTATGAGATTTAGACTTCTGTTAGACTCTGCTGCCAGGCTTGACAACAAATATTCGTCATGGCGCGATTTGTGATGTATGACCGCATATTGCAGAGATTATGATATAGTCCTCCATGATTCCCGCAGACATTGGGCATCGTCTGCTTGATATTGCATCGGTTATTCACGCACGTAAACAATAATGGCCATCAGTAGCACCACCAGCGCAGTCCAGGCGATCTTCGCCCTCCATGTCGCAACAGCAGGATGCGCATTCCTCCTACTCAGCGCAGCAGGCTTACTTCTAACCGTTCAATTGGCAGTCGGCCCAGGCCGACCAAAGATATTCCAGAAGTTCACCAAATCCGCAACACCAAAACACAGGTAAACAACACCGCCCAAAACCTCACACTGGACCCTTCATTGACCCCTTTCACAGCTCCCTACCAACACACCTTTTCCTAATGGCCGGCCTTTCAACGCTCATAGTCGCATATGCAACTCAAGCCGCCATCGTCGCCCTCCAAAGCTCAATCAACTCCCCTTTTTACATCACATCCGCATACGCATACCCATCGTACACAACCCCCACCGACACCTCCCCTAGCACGCAATACGCAAAGAACATCTCCATCCTCTCTTTCCTGTACCAAGCTGCCAATATTCTCCTCAACACCGCCATTGTAGGCGCAATCTGGATCCACGCCAACCACCTCCAGAACAACGGCACCGGAATCCGCGAACCCGGTATGTTGTCCTGGGTCTGGAACGCCTTTTGGATGACTGCTATCCTCGGTATCGGGTTCGCGAGTTGGGCTGTCGGGCTAGCGAGACGGGGGAGTGGAAACACAGCACTGGCGTACCCGACACTTATTGCCCAGAACCATATTGTAAGGTCGTTGTACGTAGCGTATGTGTGTGTGATTATTGCGGCGAGTACAAGTTCGACGCTTGAGGCTGTGTTGTGTTGGTTGGGGATCAGGGCTAATGGGGTCGCTGGTGTAAGTTCCCTTCTCGGTTCTTCCCTCTCCTACAACTCTCCTTTCTTTCCCTTTATCGAAACTTGAACTGACAACCCAATAGAGCCGATCCAAATCAGCTCTAACGCGCTTCGTGTTCCTCGTAACCCCCATCGTCTGGGTCCGCAACGCCTTCAGCGTCGCGCAAATCGTCATTATCTACTACAACGAAAACGCCTGGTCGCGCACCACCAACCAGGCCCTCGCCTTCCTCTTCATCATCTTTGGCGAGTTGTCCAACTTGGGCATCTTAGCGTTGGTGCTGCTCGGTGCATGGAGTTTCGGCATGAAGAGCGACTCGAGCCCTACTGTTGTGAAGGAAGGTAGAGAACCAAATAGGAGCTCGTATGGAGATAACAGCAGCTATGTTGATGGGATTCCGACCCATGATACCACTATTTAGGTGATTTAACGAGAACATGATGTGTTGAGAGCTATAATTTTTTTGGATATATAGTGTGTCACCAGGGTATGTCTATGAGCGGAGGGTAGACACAGAATAGTTTGAGACTGTGTAGCCATACAGTAGTACTTAGTAATCGTAATATATGTAATACGTTATGTCAGACGGCTATTGCATTCTTGTAATTATGTAGATTTTTCTCCGCTAATGACGATAGTCACCTTAGCCATAAATTATACCCCCCATGAATCGTCGACGAGGGTGGGGTAAAAAGGGGTATATTAGTATGGCTAAATGGCCATTTTCACACTCTCAGTTCAATTCAACTCGCTCAAACTATCTAACCTTAGAACAATAGGCCTGCAGCTTTTTAAAAACAAATACGACAGACAAAAACTTGATGATAGGAAGAGGAGTCGCCGGACCTTACCGCTCTTTACTTACCCCTGATAACCCTTACTTGTCCTACAGGCCAATTGAATAGGGCGGGTATCTCTAGCAAACCTTAGAAAGTTACTAGTGAAGTTTATTTTCTCCCTGTCACTCCTACATCATCACCACCTCGCACACAGCTGCTCTATTCACTCATTTACCCATGCAATACCTGCATCAGCCACTCCCTAGTGGGCGCTCTAGCTGTAACATTCACTCTTCAATTAGCTAGTGCTCACTAGGCAGACCACCAAAACACGGTGGTGACTGTTTGGGCATAACTTATGGCCAGCACCGATAATATCCTTCAGGAAACAGGGAAGACGGCTAGGTCGAGCCCGCAAGAATATGCTGAGGCTTACGGAGGTTGTTTTGGACTGGTCTCGGAAGCAGACATGGCATGCTAGAAGTTCCTATGATAAGTCAAATGGAGACGGTGCCTGAATACTTTCGGAGATCTTTGCAACGCAACGCGGGCGTTTCATCAGTCCGCGAAGCCCCCCAGGCCTTAAGATCCTCAAGCGGGCTGTCAGAATGATCGATGGTTTGGAATCGCAGACAAAATATATATTCTTCACACTGGTAGTTCGATGAGTACTTTTCCGTGCGTACCCAAAACCTTCTCCTTCGAGATATCGGACCAAGGAATTTTAAATCGCTCAAGATATGGGAATATTACGCCTCCCGTGCATAGCATCTTTGTTTGTCATACATGAGGGAAATCGTGATGACGAGAACTTAGGTTGTGGGCTTCCTGTTCTTCATCCACATAGATGGGGTTGAGAGGTCGCACACTAGGCGGCGTGGATCCTCTAAGATTCGCCCCATCGCCCCATCGTCCCATTATAAAAGTCCGGGGCACGCGAGCCGGAGGCATGCGGCGTTGCACAGAAGGAAAAGGAGAAGGTGCAGCTTTCTCGCCGAAGGACGATCAGCACGTAGTTCGTACCTTCAACTATCTTGCTTACCTCGTCTGATCCGCCCTATGGCAAGGCTTGTTCTCGTGAGATTGATATACGCAGCAGCTCGTATCATCGCGGAAAGAAGACAAGCAAGTTGTTTTGCAACGCATCGAGAGGCCGATGGACACGCACTGGACGAACTATGCCGGAAGCTTCGTGATGACCTGAGTCCACCACAGATGAGGCGTGTCCCAGATGGTAATTTCTATTAGTACACGAAAAAGAACACAGAAGTTATTGAGCTGGTCCTCGACGATTTTGACCCAAGGCAGGATAAAGCTGGTGCGCTCTGTGCTTTTGACCCTCTTGCTCCAATCGATCAAGGCGTCGATGATGCTATCTTGATAGTTCACATCCTGAAGGTCGCCGACAAGAAGTTATACACGTACAAGGTTCGTGCCCTCTGCGTTGACGTCACTGGTACCTGCTGGTATTGCGTGGAGGTGGCCCGTGTAAAGCCATTATGTGTAGAGTTTGAACGCCCATGTTGCATGTCGGGAGTCTAACAACGCGCTCTTGAGTTTCAAGCCATTGGCGGCTGAGAGTAGCTTGGAAGAACTTCGACGACATCCGAACGAGATCCTCACGTATATTGAAGTCTGCGTGATTCAGCTCCGGACCGACGCGAACCGCAATGACCTTGGTGCCCATGCTAACTGTGTCACGGTTTGGAGTCTCTCTTGCCTCACGAGCAGTGGCGCCTCACCTCCCATGAGACGACGCTGCCTTTACAGCACTAGCGCTGTTTACAGCCCACTACTACATATACTGTTCGTAGCTTCACACAATAGAACCTCAGTTCAATCCGTCATTTCTTCCCACATGCGCACTGTCCACGATCCGTAACAAACTGTGTCAGCATCCAACATCCCAGCAGCCGAAGCTTTGTGCTTACTTGAGCATCTTGGATTCGGATAAGAGAGTCTTCTCGGCGAGTAGTGACTATGAGTTGAGAGTGAGCAAAGCTGGTATAAGGTCCTGGAGGTATACACCACGCGCGTTATGCGCAATGCCACGGAAGCGTCGTACCACTCGAGCTCAAGAACATGCAGAGCTTCCGAATTTCCTGCCGCGTCCTCCAATCTCGGTCATTCATTCACTTCCAGAAGACCTACTTCACCCGAAAAGGTGTCGACATCAACCCCGAAGGCCTGCAGAATCTACTCGATATTGCCGACAATGGGCAATTTGGAGGCCACATCCAGGCACTGGTCGTGCGGTTCGACGATTAAGCAATGCGGGCGGCCTCTGGGCTCAGCTGTCCCTGCTTCACCCGCCGCGCATTTGTTGACAAAGACGAACACTCCGATATATCTATCCTTCAGAGTCTCCACCTTTTCGAGCGACCTTTCTTTCAAAATGCCATCAAGAACCACAGTCCGGGAGATCTCATCTGGTCACAAATGGAGTACCGCCGATGGGACTTCATTACGGCCAACATGGCGAAGCGTATCAACGAGTGGATGGAGTTCATCAAGGCAAGCCGCTGGACCAAGATGTTGAAAGATGCGACCTGAAACTGTCGAAGCGGAACGCGGTAATGGTTTCGGATGGTTTCATCTATGATCTGTACAGGAGATCGAGTTTTCGGGAACTGAGCGACGGTTCCTTGTAAGGCGTGCAGGGCGAGATGCCGCTACGACGGCCTGTACATGTACTGATCTACTCACGAATCACCTTTCGTTGATTATTCATACCTTTTTGGTTGCATGGCGCAGTGGGTGTAGACCTGCGTCCTGAAAATCCTTCCAACATCCACAGTGTGTCTTGTCAAGTGCACGTATTATGACATACTTGCAGAGTGCTCCCGACTTCTCTAAGACGCATCTTCTGTTGTGTCATTGATCCCCTACTCTGCGGCCTGCTGACTGACATAACCTCTAGATCTTGGCCTGGGAGCGATATTGCCATCCACAATGTTTGTCTTGACTTCAAGTTCCTTTCAATTTAACCTTGTTGTGATAGGGCCAGCTCGACTCGCGCTCCACACCCCGTGTGATCTTCTTATGCTTCCGTATCGAATTTTGTGTCATCCGACTGGTCTCGTTATCGCTCGAATGATCCGAGAGCGGGGTATCGGACTCATAATCGTACTCGTGAAAGGTCGAAGGCAAGGGCATGATATCGGTTTAAGAGAAAATTAGCGACACAACCAATCGAGCTTCACGAGCATAC
Source organism: Clathrospora elynae (assembly GCA_010015635.1). Classification (NCBI taxonomy): domain Eukaryota; kingdom Fungi; phylum Ascomycota; class Dothideomycetes; order Pleosporales; family Diademaceae; genus Clathrospora; species Clathrospora elynae. The sequence goes on along the minus strand of ML976076.1, from coordinate 4,332 downwards.
TAACTAACTAGACGTTGCGAATGAGTACAGTCCTGAGCTTTTGATCGAATGCGTGCGAGTGATGGGCGCGCGGGAAGCTTTGTGAAATTTCATGTGAGGAGCGCGCGCGTTTGTGAGCGTGCGTGCGTGCAAAGGGTCCCGCTCCGCTTTGGAAGACCGCCTGTCGCAATGACATCGCAGCTACTGAGATATATTTGCATTGGTCTGAAAAACTCATATCAATGAGAGCCTGATCCTCGGAATTGTAATACCTTCAAATGCCGACATTGAATCGTGGTGGGTATCGCGTGGCCGGACATTCACCTCGGCGTACGAAGCTCTTTTAGGTTCACCCGGCACATGGAGCTCTTGTTGAATGGTACCGAACTGGAGAAATATATCTAAATCACAGTACCCTTGTCTTATCTAGTTCCTATCTCTGGTGCTGCACTCAACTACATGTGTTCCTATTGAACCTCTTTTGCGCTTTCATTTGTCTCACTTTTCCATCTCCCAATTTCTACCTTTGTACGTCCAGACTATATAACAGAATCTGGATACGGTTAGGGGGAAATCGGACCACCATTGTGCAAATGGGGTTTGCTCATGAGATGTTGCCCCATGGCGCTCTATCAAGCTTGAAATAGCCAGGTTGAAGTGTCTCAAACACACCAGTGGGGTCATACTTCTTAGAGATAGCCTTCAATCTAGCCTGGTTCGCTGCGCCATAGCCGGCGACGACGTTCTGGTATGGGCTGGCGTAGTTCATGTAGAGGTAAGAGCTTGCTTTGCCTTGAGCTTCCGCTGCTGCCAACGCACGATCCTTAACCCGCGCAGCAAACTCGTTGATCCTGTCGTCATCGGCACTGTTCGACCAGCTCAGGCTTATCAGCACCACCATAAGCGGTCCATCCATCGGATTGAGACCGAGCGCATTTCCTCCTCGCACCGCCGTCTTCTCAAGTTGCGGTTCAGAGATGACCTGAAGGGTGATAGCAGGGAGAAGGCCTTGTGAATCGAGTATGGGTGAGAGCTCCTCAAAGAAGATGTCCTTCGTGATGGTAGCCATCTCTTTGTCAAGCTTGACTGTCCATGTCCAGAACGCTTGTCGCAGCCCGTTACTACTATAATTGCCCGCTGGGATGGTAAGCTCAGCAAGACTCCTGACAGCTGTCTCATCCGCGTAGGCGCCTGATATGGCGTTGTACTCCGCCAGTATTGGCGCATCTGTAATAGGATCGGCGTAATTCAGTTCAAGATAAGCTGATTGCATGCCACCCCAGGCGAAGCTCAGGTACTGGTGCGCCTTTCCGTCTTTCTTCGCGTTCATGCCAAGGTTATAGTACGCGTTTATCAGCGCAGGGAACAGGGCAGCATCGAGGTATATTCGCATACCGCCCCACATTGTCGGCGCCCTCTCAATTGCTGTTACATTGAACCGTGTGACGATGCCGAAGTTGTTCCCACCGCCTCGGAGAGCCCAAAAGAGATCCGGGAACGAGCTCTGGCTGACATTGATCACAAGCCCCGAAGCTGTGACCAGTTCGTAGGACTCGACATTGTCGCAGGCCAATCCGTAAATGTTCGAGAAATACGAGATCCCTAGAGGTGGAAATATTAGTTAGTGGATGGGTCATGGAAAGCCTGCATAGGTTGCTCAGCTTACCGCCGCCAAGAGTCAAACCGCCCACGCCAACATCGGCAACCTGAATTTGTATCAGCAAAGTGCTCGCTCAGTCGCTTCAAAGGCTCACTCACTCGGCCTCCAATAACTGTGATATTGTCTTTCTCCAGCGCCAAGTAGAGATTATACCATGTTTGGCCCGGCTGAAATGATACTGTCTTCTTGTTAGAAGACGGTGTGACAGCGTGCATTTTCTCAAGGCTGATGGTAATGCCACCGTCTATGTTCGATCCTCCGGGGACAGCGGAATGTCCACCACTCTTCACCGCAAATGGACATTGCGTGAGTCGGGAGAGCAGGATAGACGTAGAAACATCCAACGCTTTCTCAGGCTTAAAGACGCATTGTGGCATGATCTCCCGTTGCTGGCCAGACCAGAGTGTACTGAAGAAGGCATTGTAGGCAGCTTCGGGCTTCATCTCAACTTGATCGTCTCCGAATATGAGCTTCAAGGAAGTACACTAGGCATTGGTTAGCATGAATGCATATAGTCAAACTAATAAACCGTGACTTACGGCGGCAGAGCAGTCGCTCATCAAGGAGCGCTTTAGAAATTGTCCTAGCTCAGGGATAGCCAAGATATCGACCCCGTTATTGAGGAGCGCTTCTGTGATGCTGAAGTCCGCCTGCTCAAAGACGCTCTGCGATATAACACCAGTGGCGAGCGCGGCCAACGAGAGAAAGTTCTTCATGTTTCTTAACTGGTTACAAGTATGCGCAGACAAGTAAATGTTAGGAAAGCCAGCTGCGAGAGAGAGAATCAACGTGTACCAGGACTACTAATGCTGTTGAACATGTAAATGTTGTTAGTTGTAACCGGGGGCTCGGGGTCTTACCACCCTTTGATTAGAGACCTTAAATAGGGATATTCGCGGGGACCAAAGTAGGAGGAAGTCAGCGCGCTGGAATATGCACCGTCTCTAGTAATTGTCCAAGAACGGTGCGCGCCGAACGAGTATGTCCTAAGGCAATACGCCCGATAGATTCTGCGAAAGTGCAATCGTCCCGTCACACGCTGATTGGGGGTCGATCTATCTTCTCCCTTAAGGGGTCGCACCAATCCGAAGCACAGACTGTACTCGTAAAAGCAAACATGGCAGGGTCGGGTTGTGTAACCCCAGACGCACACCACGATAATCGCAATCTACTGTGGTAGCCGGGGTAAGTAGTGTATGTGGCAAGGGTGGTGTCCTGGTTTTGCCGCTTTTTTGGCCACCAATCAAAGGCTAAAAATCAGCCACGTAATCTTGCAGCAAGTATTTTTCGAGCTGTTTCTAGAACAGAACAGAACAGAACGGAGTTGAAATACTATGCACCTGCAATACTATGCACCTGCAAAGCTAGAAGCTCAAAATTACTGCTATAGAATTCCACACATTACTACCTAATGAATCTCTCCTTGATCATCAATCCTCAGCCAGGGCCTGAATCCTCTCATCAGCCCGGGCCTGAATCCTCTTATCAGCCCGGGCCTGAATCCTCTGATCAGCCCGGGCCTGAATCCTCTTATCAGCCCAGACCTGAATCCTCTCATCAGCCCGGACCTGAATCCTCTCATCAGCCCGGACCTGAATCCTCTCAGCCCGGACCTGAATCCTCTCAGCCCGGACCTGAATCCTCTCAGCCCGGACCTGAATCCTCTCAGCCCAAGCCTGAATTCTCTCAGCCTAAGCCTGCACCCCATCGCTGGTATCTCACACGCAATGAACGGATTCAAGTACATACACTTTGGGATGTAGGGTGGTCTTTAGTAAAGATCCAGCAGCAGCTTGGTTTAACATGGTGCCAGGTCCAGTATGCTGCAGCTCATCAAGTTACACCTAAGAAGAGACCTAGCAGGCCTCCTATCTTAGATGAGGAGACAGTAGATGAGATTGAGCTCTTTGTTGTCTCCTCAGAGACAGGCAGGCTTCTAAACTATGCTGCTCTAGCCCTTAGGTTCTAGCATCTACCGGGAGTTACTCAAGGCTCTGTTGAAGGAGCTTTGAAAAGAAGGGGATACAAGTGTAATGGGCCAGGCCCTGGAGATCTCGGCTAGGCCTAGACATGGATGGGATCCGTCTATTCCTTTCTTGTTTAGCTTGTAAATAAGCGAAGCACACTGAAAACTCGTCAGTGTTCCTCCATAGCTCTCTATCAATTCGACCTTGTTACCAGGCAACTGCATACTTTGCGTGACCCTTACAACAAGAGATATATGGCACGTCAGAAACCTCCTCTCTCTGAGTTGAATTGGCAGAAGCATTTCTAATGGGCACAGGAGCATGTTAACTGGACTCAAGAACAGTAGTGCTTAATACTCTGGAGTGATGAAACATAGGTTACAGGTAGAAAACACTGCAAAACATATGTAACAAGAAAGACAGGGGAGGAGTGGGATGATACTTGTATGCTAGAGAAATACCGCAAGAGGTGTAATAGGCCAGGCCTGGGTAGTACTCAGCTGGAGAGCCTTAGGGTTACCCAGCCATTGCCAGAGATAGACAACATAGAGACCCGCCATTCCAGAGGTCAAACCAGAAGACGGCTTGAAATTACCACCACTCCAACAGATGAACCGGCAAACACCTGGAGATACCCGGGGAACTATAAAGGCAGGAGAGGGACACTAGATAGCCCGTTATCAAATCCATCTGATTATTTCTAGCAACTACCCTCAGGGTCAGCCC
>ML976075.1:89000-139237 GCA_010015635.1 Clathrospora elynae | reverse complement strand
AGGTTGATGGGAAGTTGCCTTGCATGGTGTTCCATCTGCATGATATCGGAGATGAAGACGAGTATGGAGGCTCACCTATCACTACACTGAAATGGGGTTTAAATCCCGAACGGGTTGCTTCGTTGAAGAAGCGTTAGGTAGAGTATCTAGCCGTATGGTGGGCATTGCGGAGTATGCAACCATTAGCGATGGAGACATACTACACGGCATTTGCATTTCGTCTCCCAAACATGTTTGCAATATATCCTATCCTATCGTCACGTCAGTCTACATTTTCCGGTCACAAGATTTACGATATACAATCACACGGTACGTCCAAGTAGGTCCTTTGTGTCTTACAGCAAACAAGTGACAGTTGTATATAAGCACATCACCCACTCGTCCATCCTCACCTTCAGCACACCAACCCCACCAAGCAACCACCACCCATCCCAGCCCATGCTTTATCCACCCCATAACCTGAATACGCAGCTAACACCACCGCAGACACTCAACGCACAACACCACATTCTTACCTCCCCAAATCCTTACCTCCTCCCATATAGCCCAGTCTTCACCATTAACCTCGCGAAACCCTCCTGGCCACACCAACCCACGACACGGTTATCTCCGGCCCCCCGCATTCCCCGGTTGCGCGGCATACCGTCCCGCCCACGCGCTGTGTCGCGCTCTTCTCTTCTCCTCTCCTCTCCTCTCCTCTCCTCGTCACCCAATCCTTTCCACATGGGGAACCACACACGAAACCGACGGTCCCGCATGACATCCAATATCCACTACAAAACACACAGATGCTAGTCAGCATATCGGATAAAATCGACTTCAAAACTTCAAGGTCACCAAGGCTGCAATTCAGTATTTTTAACACGACGTAACTTCACTTCAGGATCACCAAGGCTGCAAATACCACATCACTCTTTTCCCGACGCACAGCTCTCCCCTTCTGCCACCCACTCTGCACTTCTGATTCGCGTGGGTTGAGCAGCGTCACGTCCCGAGACTTGCTGTGCGTTTATGTCTAGTTTGCTTCTCTTTGCTGTTTTAGCAGGAGAGTCGACGGGCTCGGGATGTTTTCTTCTTTTGTTTGCGGGACACTCTTTTGCAACTCACATAGGATATATTTCCAGATGCGTAGGAACGAAAGACAGGTAATTTGGTTTTATTTCTTTACTTTAAGGATGGTGGTGGTTATTTGACTATGCTCGAGTATGCGTGGATGGCTTGGCAGGTAAGTACTGTTTCTTGTCTTACGATACACTACACTGATACTGTAGTACTGCGACTTTTTCTTCAAGAAAAGGAGAGCGGCATGGGAAGGAAGTGTTTGGAGGAGACGAAGGTGTGAAGACGGTCTTGGAAAAGGGTTAATAGGAATTACTATTTGCAACCGCTTACGTCAAATATCATAACATCACCTAGAACCTCGCCTCAACCTTCTGCTCCGTATCCTGCAACGCCCAATCACTCCTCGCCTTCTTGCTCCTCACAGCATCAACCTGTGCCTTAGTGAAGCCCTTTGCTTGGGTCGCAGGGTTGTACCCTAGACCCGTGATCTTGCCAATCTGCTCGTCTGACTTATCTGTCGCCGCACTACCGTCATGGCGCTTGTACACTGTGCACACGACCGCGCCTCCAAGACCCAGGTTGTGTTGCAGAGCGACCTTGGTATCCTTGACAGAGCGGTTGTTCGCCCATCCGCGCATATGCCAGACCAGTTCTGCGCACTGAGCGAGGCCAGTGGCGCCAAGTGGATGACCCTTAGAGATCAGACCACCAGAGGGGTTGATGACGACTTTGCCGCCGTATGTGATGCCACCTTTGCGGATGAGTTCGTGGGCTTTACCCTTTGGTGCGAGGCCTAGTGCTTCAATGGTGACCATCTCGTTGGCGGAGAAGCAGTCGTGGAGCTCGCAAACGTTGACATCGTCTGGCGATGCGTTGGCCTCTGCGAGTGCATCTTTTGCTGCCAGTTCGCTCATGCTGTATCCGACAAGCTCGATGGCACTGCGGTTGAACAGCGAGGGTGTATCGGTCGCCATCCTTTGGCCAGCAATCAGGATGGCTTGGTCCTTGAGCTCGGGGCGCTTGTCGAGGAAGGCCTGCGAGACGAGGACTGTGGCAGCGGCGCCGTCGGAGGTTGGGCAACATTGGAGTTTTGTGAGGGGCTCGTGGATCATGGGGGAACTCATGACTTGCTCGAGCGTGTATTCGTCTTGGAACTGCGAGTAGGGATTGTTCTTCGAGTGCTTGTGGTTGATGCGTCCGATTTCGGCAAAGTCTTTGAGTTCGGAGCCGTACCTGCATCTCCTGTTAGCATGCTGTGCAAGGCGAAGGGGAGCATAGTTGTGCGTACTTCTCCATGTGTTCCCGACCGGCATTGCCAAACATCTGAGCAGCACCGGGCGCCTTCGTAACCCCCCGCGTCTCCTTCATCATCAAGCTCGTCGTACCCATTGGGTTCGCGCGGTCCTGGAAGAAGGATTGCAGGCTTCCGGGAAACATCTTCTCAAAGCCGACTACCAACACACAGTCGGCAGCGCCATGTGCGATCATGTTACGTCCCATGTACAGACCCGTTGAGCCAGTCGAGCAGTTGTTATTTACGTTGTATACTGGGATGCCCGTCATGCCGAACTGGTAGAAGACGCGCTGGCCGCATGTGGAGTCGCCATAGCAGTAGCATGCAACGCCCTGGTCGACATCGTCGTAGTTGATGTGCGCGTCGAGCATGGCCTTGATACCGGCCTCGAAACCAAGCTCTGGGTAGTCGACCTTACCGCGAGGCTTGATGAACTTGGTCATGCCCACGCCGAGCACGTAGACGGGCTGTTTCTGGCCGACCATAATGTCGGTTGTGAGCGTGAAGGGCGGAGGAAGAGTTCAGGAATAGGCTATGAAGGTCCTTGATGAAGGGAGATGCTCCACAGCAGCGAGACACGCTCCATGATAAAATATCCGACGCGACGTTGATCCCCGCCTCCGCAGTACGTTTGGCTTGGAGTTGCCGAGGTCGTTCCCTTTTGGCAAGGCGGCAAAGAATAGCCGAGTCTGGGGAAGCTTGCCACGAGCTCCAGTTTCACATCTGACAGTGCCAAACCTTTATCTGCATCATTGGCCGTATAGCTATCTGAGCGAGTCGATATGCGGAGATCACCCTGATCGGCCCTTTCTTTATTATTCTACGCTACTCCTGTGTACGATCAATGCTCACTACATACGCAGCCATTCAGGTGACGTCCGAGTAGCTCATTTCTGTCACATAGGTGCCCTTTTTGCTTAGTGGAAGATATACACCGAGGACAAGATGGGTATGACCGTCCCATATCACAGCCGTAGTCTTCTCCTCCTCGTCTCACCACCCGATGCCTCAACTCACCCTTGAACGGCACATCTCCCTCCTTCCCCCAACCACCTTGTTATCACACTCATGGCAGTTGTGTACGTTCAGGAAAATTAACTCGCCCTCCACCGCATTGAATATATATGTGCATTCCGCTCCTTGACATAGACCAAGAACTCCTTTGGTAAAGCCATGAGCGACGCCTTGGTCTCCCGCTCATCGAACCGCTCACCACAGAAGCCGTCGACAAGCATCTCACGGAGCTTGTGGCCTGTCGGTGTGTGCGTGTGTATGTACTCAGCAGCGTCTAGGAATTAGGTTTCGGCCTTTTCGACCTGTAATTGGTGTCGGAAGTAGATACAAAGCACTCAACAAGCCGGTTCAGCGCATCTTTCTGGAGCTGCGCAAAGATTATACGTGGGAGCGAATAGATATGCTTTTGCGGCTAGAAATACCATGTCTTCACCTTCATCGTACAACGGTCCGTTCTTGTCGTAGAAGTTGTCGTCGTCGTCAGTCGCTACCTGCTTCCCCTCTAGCACGTTCCAGCATGGTTGGTACTTCATCCACTTGGTGAAGTGGCGGAAAGTCTCGATATCGACGTTACTAAGTTGGCACACTCCGTGCTTCTTCGCCCTGGACGCGAAGGCCAGGAATTTCGGGGTATAGAGGTTGAGCAGGTGGAGGGGGACCTGGAAACGTTTGGAGATATTGTTGGTGACGATGGTGAGTTTGAATGTAGGAACTGCTGAGTGTCAGTGGGCATTCTACTTGTGCATCTTGCGTCGCAGCTCACCGGGTAAGAGTGTCCTCAGTGGAGTGCTTGTGGAGGTCGGCTATGTTGGGCGGTGATTTACTGAGTTGAAGAGAGGCGAGAGATGGAAGTTGCCTTTAATACACACATAACAGGCGGACATTGCCGACGTGAAGCAGGATTTGTGCACGTTTGCCTACAGATCTGCAACTTGACTATAGGTGAGAGCGACTATGGTAAAGCTTTATTACGCGTAGGTTGAGTTTTGGTCGCCGGGGGGGTCGGTCTCGAAGTAGCCTAGGTTCCAAAAGGATACGTAGTCGGCTCTCGAGAAGTCGTCTTGTTTGCCGTCGATGGCACAGCCGAACCATTCTACGTGGGATTGATTGAGGTCGGAGGCGTCTAGGCTTTCGTCGTTGCGGACTAGGTGGAGTGTTACACCTACGAGGATTAGCCGAGGGCGTTGTGCGCAATGTACTCTCTTGTGTCTCCGATGAACGCCTGATTTACGTCAGTATCACTATGATTGTTGTGGATCGAAGGAGGAGTATCTACCCGGTATAACTTCTCCCCATCCGCGTAGCTCAAGTTCTTTTCCTCCGGACTGATGAACCCTGCAATGAGTGGTAAGACTCCCAGATCAAACCCTAGCAGATTTTCGTAGTCCTTGACAGCGTCTACGACATCGAACATTCCATTCAAGAACTCGGTCGTGTACGATTGGGTGAAGTCCTCGTAACTGAGGTCGAAAATACCGTCTTTGCGCAGCGCTACCACCACATATATGCCTACAGAGTTGAAAATAGAAAAACAGTCGTCGTGGTTCTCCTTCGGGTCAATCGCCATGACGTAAATCGTGTTGATACCGAGTTGCGCCATGAGAGCAGCGTCGCGCCTACACGCATCGCCGTCTTTGAGACTGTCCACTGCGTTGACATCGATCGTGGAATTTGAGAGGGAATACCTGTGAGCAGTTAGCTTCGGGACAACGAAAAATAGTCTACGAGGGTTTCCAACCAAATGCCATTCATTGTGATCGCGCTTTGGGTCTCATTTATTGACGAGCATTGGCCCACGAGCCACGGCAATATCAAGAGCGAATACTTTAGCTGCTACAAGCAGCACCAAAGTCACCAACATTTTCGCCTAGAAGTCTGTCAGCGTTTCCTTTGGACACTTGCATGCAGCTTTTTAGGTACCGCCATGATCGTTAGAGTTGATCTAGTCGAAAGGATTCGAGAACGAGCGCGAACACATCGCGACACCTGTTTGAGGTAGTTATATCTATGTAAGAAGGATTTCGCAATCTCAATACCCAGTGTAGTTCACACCCTCATATAGGAAGCCAGGTTGACAGGCGGACCCGAGTTGCTTGGCGACCCGTATTCTCATACCAAGTGTCGATCCTTTGGGGCCTGTTCGGATCCTCCACAACTGAGAACTTTTCGAGCGTGGTATCGCGGGCATGTCCTAATGCACGTTGTTCTGTACAGAAATAAGACCATGGTTCTCGTGATGTAGAGCATAATCACGTGCCTAGTGTGACGGTTGGTGAGCTTGCAAAGGTGGTCCTTCTAAGACCGTAACTTAGATATCTTAGAACGTCGTATACAGGCATTGATGTGCAGGGTTGCCAAACTCTGGAAATAGTATCATTTTGCGAGGATGTGGCTGTGAGGTCTTTATGGGTTCTCAACTGCAGTCCCTGCTCTGGGTTTCATCCTCGTTAAAGGGGATTTGTAAATCCCGGAGCGATGCGACGTGCCTACTGCGAAAATACAGCCAATATTCATGATCAGCTAACCCTTTGCTAATCGAAAGGCGATACCTGGGAGGGCGATTCAGTCTTCGTAGGCGCTGACTCAAAGTACTGCTCGCTGTCCGCTCGATGAGAGATGCGAAGGGATGAACATGTATACGTCAAGTACAATGGACGGTGGAAAGGCCGCTCAGATTGTAGCATTGGCTATCATGTACTCGGTAGTCGATTTCGTGTCGAAACATGCTTTCCCTTGCTGTCTAACTGGTCATCGACTTCGCGTGCCATGCTCCTACTTTCCCCGCTATTCCGCTCCATTCGATCAAGGCCGTCGAAGCATAAGGTATTGGTATGGCAGGTGTAGTCCCCATGCTCGACACGGCACACGCTGAAGCAAAAGCGACTGCCTTGCATTTGTTGGATCATATTGGTTCGTCCAAATCGCTCAGCTGACATCCTCGTCCTCCTCTTCCCTCTTCCTCTCCCTCTCCTCTTCCTGCTCCTTCAGGTGCATAGCCTCGACCAACTCGGTCCCCTCCATACCCACCTCCTCCCCCTCCCCATCAGCTGCCGTTGACGGAAGCTTCTCCCGCACCGCCTTCTGCGACTCCACCCTCTCTCGCACCAACTTCGCAATCGCGTTCTCGGTCTGTGCATCCAGGCTCTTCATCTTGATCTCCAGATCCCGCTTCAAGTCCCAATTCGGTTTCTTGGGCTGCAGCTTGAAAAGATCGAGCCCCTTGTCCTCGGTCTCCTCCGCGACTTGCTGCGCTTTCGTGTCGAGCGCTAACTGCTGCGCTTTGTATTCTAGCGTGTTTGTTGGGTCGGCGATGGGCAGGTTGTCGAAGCCGAGTTTGACATTGCGCGTGGTGGGGTCGTAGTTTCGGCCGGAGAGGTAGGTTGCCGTTACTGAGCGGTCCTCGTCTTCTTCTGTGCGGGAGAGGGCCTGGGAGGTTTCGGATTGTAGTTGGGCGGAGGGAGAATCGGTGGCTTCTGGTTCGTCCGAGGTCGGCGCTTGTTTCCGCTTGAGGGATTTCAGCTGGGCGAGGCGTGATTTGCGGTCGTTGGCTGCGGCAGACAGCTTTTCGTGCGAGGACATGGTGAGCTTCTATGTTGTTGCAAGGTGATGTGGAAGTCGTGAGGTTTCGAAGCTCGGTAGTGGCTCTCTAGAGGGGTATACAGACCCTTAATTAGAGTGTGTCAGTGAAAGCTTCGCACGTGCTTGTAAATCGTGTAGTGTTGTCGTGAGTTTTGCGGAGAGAGCTCGGGGGTTGAGATGTTCCCGGCTAGCGCATCAAGCCACATGCGCACTTTCCTAAGTTTTCCTCCAGGTGGCCCACCACCAGGTAACCGCATGCTTCACGAGTGCCACCGCGTCATGGCCCGATGAAGACTGCCGCGCTTCCGTTCGCCCATGCCCCGAGTCCGCCTCCCCAATGCTCGCCTCGTCGCTAGCGCGGACCTTCCCCTCCTTCCGTTTCTTGCGCCGAGAGTCTTCGCCGAGTCTCCCATCCCGAAGAGGAGCATAGTCCAAAACGGAAAGAGCGATGGGGCACAGAAAGAGAAGGAGACGGTGGCTGCCTGCATAGGCGGATCTAGGACGACTCGCCCGCCCTCTATCAACCACCTCTACGTCGATATATCCTCCGTTGCCCGCCGCCATGCACGACCTTACGCGACATTCGCGTCCGCCGTTCCAAGAGTCGCGGGTGGAAATCGGCCATCGCAAAGAAGAGCCCGTGAGCCGTCGCCGACGCGTACGTCGTCAGCTCTCGTCCAACACAGCCCAGTGCTGGCCGCAAAACGAGCAAAGGCCCTAGCCCTAGAACGAGATCGACTTGCCAACTACCTCTCCCAACTCCCACCCGGCCTTGCGGAGCCAGAGCTAAGGAAGCATGGTCAATACAGATCCCTTTATCGCCGCATTTCCAACCTTCGTCATTGGGATGTCACACAGCTCGATTTAAGCGACCTTCATCGTGGCCCAAGCACCAGAGAATGGATCCTCTCAGCCTTTGCAGCCCTCGACCGCGCACTTTATCCATCTGTCGGTCGCCATACACGGAATATTACCATAAAGCACGATCAGCGATGTTTTCGCTGGAGCACACACCTATTTCCGCCTGGCACTGAACCTGACTTGCAACAAGTATGGATCAATTGGAACGAGCTCGGTATTCAAACTCGAAGGGCCGTTTTTCAGAAGTTGTTGATATATCTCCTGGATCGCAAGCCTGGACGCGCACTGCAGTTTGTTCAGGTCTTAGCCCATGATCCACTCCTCCGAGATAGGTCCCATGAAGCTATTGCAGATGCTCTCGGTCATATCTCTAAGGTTCATATCAAAGGATGTTATGGCGCGCATTATAGATGGGGTCCAGATACAGAAGCACATAAGCGAGTCTTCGTTCCGGCTTTCGTCCATATCTTCGACAGAGCATTGGCTGTGCAACCAGCTGTCTGTTCGCAAGACCTACTATACAATCTGGTCGAGTTGGCGGGATCAGATGATCGGAAGAAGGTCTTCGATTGCTTGATAAAACATCGCACACGGCTCGCATTTGACACTCTTCTGCACTATGCGAGTGCTTTTGGCGAGGAGGGTGAAGTTCACTATGCCTTGCTGTGTCTTGACAACCTCAAAGTGAGGCACAACGCCGTCGCTTGGGCGTCGGTGAGCGAGCGCCAACGGCTTCGATGGACGTGCGCCACCATACTACGCACGAGTATGAGTAAGGATCACGACTATCACCAAACTCCCGGTATTGTTGCTTCTTTTGTACGCCTGGGTATCAAGATGGACATCCTACTATACAACGTAGTGATGCATAACGCAATGGAGGCCGGAGATTACACCACTGCCTTCAAAGTCTATAATACTCTAGAGAGCAACGAGTTGAAGCCAGACAAGTATACCTTCTCGATTTTGCTCCATGGATGTACTTCTCAGGATAATCCGGCCATGTTCCAGAGTTTTGCGCAATATTCCGCCGAGTTCGCAATGGAAATCAAGGACCCGTGGCTAGCTACCGACTTTCTCTATTATCTTTACGTACGCCACCAGGCCGATTCTGACATAGGACACACATCAGCCTTGCTGTGGCAGGCCTATGCTAGTCGCTTCTCGGTAGCACCTTTCCAGCCATTCATTAACCATGGAAGTAGGGACCTGGGGAATGCCAGCCAAATACAACGGTCCGTGTTGGAGTCTACAGTTCTTTCCCCTACACCTGTTGCGCTGTACATTATGCTGCAAATGGAGATACGCTCAGCACTAGCTATAAGCAATCTCCGAGTTTTGAATCTTTACCAGAAGTTCAAGGTGCTTGCAGGAAAAGGGACCAATCCAGTCTTTAGGGAGTTGACACAAAATACAACTATTTGGAACGCCTTCCTTCTCGCTTTCTGCCAGAATCAGCAATTCGAAAGCGCTTCTCAACTCATCAAAGATATGACGGACGGCCCGACCCAGCCCAACATCTACAGTTGGAATATCTTCATGCAGGCGTTCTTCAAGACCGGACAGATACACGCGGCCGAGCGTGTGTTCGAGATCATGCGCAGTAGGGGCAGCGATCCAGATCAGTACACATATGGGGTCCTGCTACGAGGGTATGCGAAAGCACAACTCGTTGAGCTGGTAGGCGATACGATGGAGCATGTTGAGACCGAGCAAGAGATGGACCCTGACTTGCTGAGGGCCTTGGCAGCGGTTGTCAACCGGCAACAGTTGATGATTACACTGGAGAAGACCAGGCTGAAAAAAGAGGCAAGGGCGAAAGCAAAGGCTGAAAAAAAGGCCGAAGAGTCGCGAATCAGGTGGCAGTCGCAGCAGTTCATGCTGACTGATGTCGAGTCCTCAACGGCGACAACAACGACACCCAGTGATGACCGACCGGCCGAGTCTGATACAACGGTACAGTAGTCTGTAAAAACCATCCATCGCTCCCCAAGAGCCAGCGGCCGATCTGGAGGAGTCAATACCCGAGGATGAAGAGCTTCACGTTCTTCCAAGATCCATCGACCGTCTCAGCGGAGCCTTCACCTGTTCCCTCCGAACTGGCACCTCAACCTTCAGATCCTGAAGTGCCGAACGAAGAACCACAAGAACCACAGAGCCAACCGAAATCTCTTAAAATTTAATCGGCGTCCCTTGAGAGTCAACCAACGTCTTTATTAGTGAATCAGCGTTTCCTCCCCCACAAGCCAAACCCACCTCATACGACGCCGAAATCCAGTACATAAATTTCCAAGAGCAGCTCGGTGTCATCGAGCCCACCCAGCCCTAACCGTTTCTCGATGACGCCCCCTCCCCTCAGGCATAGCCCGTCAGCCCCTTTGGCACCAGTCTAGGCATCCAATCCGTGTCGCTCAAAGAGCCACACCAACCCAGCATCATCAAAAGAACTCACAAATTTCAAGCTTTTCGAACTCGTAGCTATGAACGAACCGGGCAAGATCCTGGTCTTGAAAAGCGACAAATCGGCAGCAGCGTCGGCGCGCGACAAGAAGATGCTGTCGTTTGGGAACTTTGTGAAAGTCGTGCCGTTTGGAAAGGTGGGGGATGGGGGTGAGAAGGGATGAAGGGTATGAATGGAACTCTTGGGCTGGAGATGTGAAATCAGATGAGCGTTTGCACATTGCTTGGGTGTGTATATTCTTTATTTGTGCTGTAATTTAGGAAGGAGCATAGCGTGCATGGCGTTTTGAGGGCGTTTCGTGCATATGTATATACCAGCCGTAGACATTTCTTGTACATGCCACAATTAACTGTACTCCAGCTTCAATCCGTCTACTAAATATTTGCGACTTGGGCTTAAAAGCACCATGCCATGTTTGTCACTCGGCTGTCTCATCTGTCGGTTCAAGTGCGGTATCCATGGGTATCCATGTGTGCCTGACAATTCGGTCAAGAGCACCGACCGCCTCTCTCCCTCTGCTGGTCTATGAATTGTACACGGTCGGCAAAAGCAACCATGTCTACGCCTAAAATCCACGTCCCTTTCTCTAGCCTGCCTTTTCGGGTAATAACCCAGGACTGATTCAAGCGGTGAGGAGTATGGCGGCGCCACCAACCAAAAACACAACCAAAAAAAACTCGGGTACCCTACCGTACCCCTAAATCTCACCGCACCGAAACAACAGCTCGGGAAGTGTACCCGTGTTTTCCATCTGAAATCTACGGCTTTGATAATAATTACTGGATTAGGACGATTATGCATGCGTGTCTGACTCTGGTGTGCGTGCGTGTGACTCGCACATAAGTCCAGGAGTGGTTCTAAGATGCGGTGTCAAACGCCGGTCAGTATTCGTACCCGTGGTTTTAGCACTGCATTCTACGGGTTTGGTGGGAGTTACTGTAATAGGCAGTGCGGATGGGTGAGGCTTTAGCTGGGCGGATTTGAAGATTCCGTATGGCGGTACATATAGTGGGGAGAGTGAAGAAATGCAGTGGTCGGCGGGATGGCCTTGCTAGGATCGGCAAGTGCATACACGAGTCATGATGTATACTTTTCCCTCTGAGAGCGATTCAGTACGTGTGATATCGCGACTGTTCATCAATACTGATATCGTCTTTGTAAGTGTGACGTCGCCATAGACGGCAGAGCGCTTCAAGACTTTGTGGCGATTACGATTCATAAAAGCTTCTGCACGGAAGGAACTTCGAACAGTAAAGCGGGTCGCATCCGCAAATCCGTACTTGTTTGTCCGGTCTCCTTCGTCCGTTGTGAGTTGATTCTGAGCATTGCGGCCGCCGTTGCATTCAGTCCTAACACAAAGTAGCTGCCTATGTTTTCATTCCAGCGCGTCTCTACCGATATCCTCTAGGCTATGGATTCACGATGCTCCCCATCCGTCTCGTGTGCGAAACACCAACTCCAAACTCACGATCACCGGTCGTTATCGGCGTACCTCCGCACACCCATGAAACGGCAGCCAACTTTTTTCGTTCACACGCATCTGCCGCACACCGGTTTCTTCAACGATCTTCACACACAAGCCGCAAAAATGACGTTGCAACGTGACATCCGCTCAAAAATCATTGATTGCCAAGCCTAAGAGCCTCAGTGAAACCCACTGATCAGCGGCGGAACCAGTAGGAACGCACCGCTTGGTTCAGGTTAAACTACATCAAGCCTTTACTTGTCAAAAGTCTGTGTAGCTAGCTGCCGTTTCTACAAGGCTGACGTGTCGAACATGACGTCGACCACCGAAGAACGACCACATGGGGTCATGGGTTTTTGCGATGCGATGCGTGGTAATGGAGTTTGCATTACCCATGGGCAGGCGATCCCGTAATGACGGCATTGGGGTCTCCATCTTGGATGTACTTCAAGGCGGAGTGGCAGCCGCTTTTATAGGGCTGTGGAGACCCCACGTTCCCCAAGTTTTATACCACCATCCCCTCCTTTATACTGGCGCTCAAATCTACCACAGTAGCCATGGCGATACTCGAGCGTTTTCGTGGGAAATCTCAGCCTTCGCCAACATCCTCGACAATGGCAGATCCGGAGAAGAAGCCGCAAATGCTTCAAGTTGGGATGAAAGAAATCTTCCGACCGCGGATTATTGCGATGGCGATTATTGTTTCGATGGGTGGTGTATGTACTCTGTTCGACAGTAAACATTGTTCATAGCTAAAGGTGTACAGTTCATCTTCGGATATGATACGGGACAGATTTCTGGCTTCTTGGAGATGCCCGATTTCCTCGACAGGTTTGCTGATAAAAGGAACGAAAAAGGAGAGCTGGCATTCAGTAACTGGAAGTCTGGCTTGATCGTTGCACTAGTATGTTAATATAGTCCTGATTCCAGCTGAATCTAGTCGCTGACGGTGATTTAGTTATCTATCGGCACGTTGATGGGTGCCCTGATCGCTGCCCCCATTGCAGACAAATTCGGTCGCAAGTACTCCATCGTCTTCTGGAATATTATTTTCTGCGTCGGGGTTATAGTGCAAGTCACAACCACCACTATATGGTATCAGATCTCAATCGGACGCTGGGTCGCAGGCCTTGGAGTCGGAGGTCTATCAGTCCTGACTCCAATGTACCAATCCGAAACAGCACCCCGTTACGTTCGAGGCGCGCTCGTATCCTGCTACCAGCTCTTCATCACGCTCGGCATCTTCGTCGCATACTGCATCAATTTCGGCACCGAAGCGGAACGCAGCTCGCGCGCATGGAAGATCCCCATGGGTATCGGCTTCATCTGGTCGGCGCTCATGATCTTTGGCATCCTCTTCATGCAAGAATCACCGCGTTGGGAATATCGCAAGGGCAAGGTCGACAGCGCACGGCATACTATCGCCCTTACATATGGTGTCTCGGAGGACCATGCCGAAGTCCAGCGTGAGATTAGGGAGATCCAGATGAAGCTTGAGGCTGAGCAGGCGGGCGGTGACCACCATCCGTGGTATGAGATCTTCACGGGTCCGAGAATGGGCTACCGTGTTCTCCTCGGCATCACGCTCCAGGCTCTCCAGCAGTTGACGGGTGCCAACTACTACTTTTACTAGTAAGTCTACGTCCAGTGTTAAGGAGACGTGCAGAGCTAATAATCCACCAGTGGAACGACGATCTTCAATTCCGTCGGTATCTCGAACCCCTATGTCACCTCCATCATTTTGGGAGCGGTGAACTTTGGCACAACATTCCCCGGTCTTTACATTGTTGAGAAGTTTGGACGCCGACCATCGCTCATCTACGGGGCGCTCTGGATGTTCATGTGCTTCCTGGTCTTCGCGTCGCTTGGTCATTTCGCTCTGGGCAATGGTGATGGGACTTCGAGCCAAGGCGTCGGATATGCCATGATCACCTTTGCCTGTCTCTTCATCGCGGGCTTCGCCATGACGTGGGGTCCGATCGTGTGGGCAGTGGTAGGCGAGATCTACCCCAGCCGATACCGAGCAAAGTGCATGGCTATTGCTACAGCGAGTAACTGGACATTCAACTTCCTCATCTCTTTCTGTAAGTCATCTCATACCCAGCTTATGATTTTTGGGCACTGCTGACCATCCCTTCAGTCACGCCATATATTACATCAGCAATCGATTACCGCTACGGCTACGTCTTTGCTGGCTGCTGTTTCGCCGGCGCCGTCGTAGTCTACTTCTTCTTGTGCGAGTCACACGGCCGCACTCTCGAGGAAATCGACACAATGTACATTCTCGGTGTTACTCCCTGGAAGAGCAAGCACTGGCAGCCTACTCCGGGCGAAGAGCTGCCGACACTGGATAACACGTATCTTACGCCGGGTGCGAGGGGCATTAAGAAGCGTAACGAGGCGAGGGCGCCAGAGGAGTTGAGGAAAGAAGAAGTATCCTCTACGCCGATTACAGAGGCGGACATGCAGATGACTTCAGCAAGGCAGTAGACAGCAATGCCTCTTTAAAGCTACAGGAGTCTTTCTCGGATGTTAAAGCAAGCATAGTTAATTCAAACATGAACATTCATCTGTACTTTTTGCCACCTTTAAATTGCCAATTCAGGGCGAAATGTGCTATCCTGTACCCCTAAGTTATGCACAACTTTCTCCAATACACTTATTGTTTGCATGTAGCACCCAAGAAAGCTTAAATGAACACTTGTCACTCATGCTCCCAGTCGTTAAGCACAACAAGGTAGGTAATACTTGCTAGACAAGAAAATGAAGGTAAGGGAGATGTGACAACTGCCAGCAACCTTTAAAAAAGCACCATGTAACGAAAGGTGCAGCACACATAAGATGAGGATCAATTCATCCAATGATGAATCAATTTTGGCAAAAAGAAAGTTCGAATAATCCTGAGCAAGCTCAGGCACGTTGTCCCCTTCGTGGATCGAACACGATACCTCCAGATTTAGTGACTGAGACTTCAGTCTGGCGCTCTCCCAATTGAGCTAAGGAGACTGATGGGATTTGATGAAGGTTGGGTCAAATTATACCTATTATATACCAAAGCATCTATAAAGACACGGCTCGATCATGGCGGTCTGCTCGACAGGCCTGTTCCCACGTTGTAAAACATCTATGCGAGAATTATGTGGGCTGTGGTGGGGTAAAATAGCCGAACCAGAGAGATGATGGTCCGGCAAGCTGCACGCTGAGACGCTTTGGCTTGGCGCGGAGCTGTTTGTGTTATGACATCATGATATCTGCGCTGCACGAGTTGCTTGCGCAAGAAGTATCTGCGTGTCTTCACGACCTTGCATCGCACATTCAAACTTTAGAATGGCAATCGTGCAGGACTGGCTGCCGCCGTCGCGTGAGAACTGGGAGCTCATATGCCAGATATGGCAGTACTTCCCACTGGTAAGACCGCGCCCCAGCCCCGAATATCTTCGCGTTTTTCGCTAACAATTGACGCGCTCCAGATTACAACAGCGCAATGGTTTCTCGATTGGTATCCGCAGGGAAAGACTTCGACTGAATCGCGCTTCAATATCGATGGGAAAATAGGATGGGCGACCATGGAGTCGGCGGGCTTCATCACCCTGCTGTACATCATGTACGCGCTGCCAAAAGAGATGGGTCTTGCTGAACTACCTTGGGGTAACTGGACAATGGCTGGCTGCTTTGTGAGTTCCAACAGGCCCTGCACTTTGCGAGCTGCATTAACAACATGAAAGATCATTCACTACATCTACCGCGCTGTCCTCTCGCCCCTCTTCCTCAACCCAAGCATGTCGCCCATGCACCCGTTCGTCTGGATCATGGCATTCGGCTTCCAAATGTTCAACGCCATCTCCATCGGCGGATACCTTGCAGGCTACGGACCGACATCACAGTACGAGTGGGCAGCACGATCAGAGTGGATGTTCCTCGGGCTTGTGATCTGGTGCTGGGGACTGATGAGCAACATGTTCCACGACGACGACTTGCGCGAGATCAGGAGATCGGCAGATCGCAAGCAGCGCAAGGAGGCAGCTGAACAGGGCAAGCCTGTGGAGAGCGTGGACAAAATCTATATGATTCCGAAGAACGGGCTCTTCAAGTACGTCTTACATGCACACTACCTCTGTGAGTGGATTGAATGGGGTGGATGGTGGATGATTGGGGGTTGGAAGTGTGTTCCTGCGCGGACTTTTCTCCTCAACGAGATCTCTACCATGCTTCCGCGAGCGCTGCAGGGCAAGAGATGGTACGAGAAGAAGTTCGGTAAGGATAAGCTGGAAGGGCGCAAAGCGGTGATTCCAGGCTTGCTGTAAACAGGGTGCCCGTGATGTACATGTGTGGTACACTAGTAATCGAGCTCCTAGCTTCCCGCTTGACAACGTGAACCGTGGTTCAGTCACCTGGTGCAGCGTTAGGTGCGTTAGCTCTGCCACCGTAAGGGAATCTTAGGCGGTAGTACACTAAGCATGATAGTGGAGCGTTGAGGGTTAATCGTTGGAAGACCACTTTCCACATGGGCAGCTTCCACATGGGCAGCTTCCACATGGGCAGCTTCCACATGGGCAGCTTTCACATGGGCAGCTTCCACATGGATTCAAGGTTCGCTGGCATGGTGTTGATGTATAGTCAATTGACTTTCAGCTTGGCAAGACAATCACCGTAGAAAGGCATTCGTCTCACTGCATGTGGTGGAAGTGTAACATGTGCTGCGCGAGGTATTGGTACAAAGGTATGTAATCAGCAGTAATACGAGAACCTGATGCAAGTCGTATGTCAAGCAGCGCAACAAGGGTTACAACGTCCCCTCTCGTGATAGTCAACTGCACTCACTGGAGCAGCGCTGCAACAGACACGGGATTGCAACGTGCCGAGGACACTCTGACCCATCTTAATATAGAGTTGGCCACTAGTCCCGAGCCAATGTTGCGCGCACGGTCTTTTAGAAACAGGAAGCTCGTTAAAAACCGAGGGATGCTGTTCGGTAGTGGGACCAGGATCCCCTTTTTCCCACACGTCGGGAGATTGCATCATGGCATGGAAGTGCTGCGCGAATCTGTGTTGTCTTCGATGGTGCTGTGCAACGAGTGTCCCGAGATCTCTCTTGTGTATCGACTAGCACGCGGCGGGAAGAGAGACCGCAGACGCAACAGCCGTATCACAGCCCTATCTGTCGTTCGTGTGCCGCCGCATCAGCTCAGGGCTCTGATAAAGTCCCTTTTAGACCAAAGCTAGGCGGCTTTGGGTGCATTAGGCTCCGCTTTTCAGTCTGAAGCTCGCCGCCAGTCGATAGTCGTGCGCTGCAACAACAGAACAGGCTGACTGGGCGCGGTTTGCTGAAAAACCGCTGGGCGGACTGGATGCAATTGCTGCGCCCACGAGTGCTATTGTGTTTCAACGCTGTCTGACGTATCTCGCAAATCGCATTCTGACGACGTTTAATTGGCAGGTTAAAGGGCGGCTCGTCGCTTAGGGCCTCGCTCCCAAGTGCTGGTCAGGCTGCTGGGGATCGTCCTGTTTCCCGCGCGCACAGCTCCACTTGTCTCCTGCACGACGTCCTCTCCTTGCCCATTCACCACGCAGGGCTTGCGGTCATACATCATCACTACGGGACCATAGGCGGAGACAAGACTGATCGCTGCCCACTTCCCAGCACTCCACCGGCGACAGGCAGCGTTTCGCGACACACTAACATCCTCATCGTTCAACACCTGCCACGGCGGCACCTTTTCTCCGTCTCGCTCGTCGCCGCCGCCGTCGCTCTCTTGTCTGCCTGACTGTTGGCATCACTCGCTGTCACCATGTCGAGCAATGCTACTGAGAGTACGTTGCCTCCTTCTCTTGCCGGGTCGAGCCCCGTCGTCGCTCCTTCTTCTTCTCCTCCCTCCGCTGCTACCTCGGCCGTTGCCTCCGTTGCTCCCTTGCCGTCTGTAACACCGTCTGCAGCCCCCTCTGCGGCGCCCGCAGCACCGTCCTCGGCCGCGCCCTCCAATGCTCCAGCGTCATCTAACGCGGCATCAGCGACAGCACCCTCTAACACGCCCTCAGCGGCAGCACCCTCTAACACGCCCTCAGCGGCAGCACCCTCATCCAATGCCCCGGCGCCCGCGCCCGCGTCGAGCGCGTCTCCAGTGAGCCTGCCCCCAGCAGCATCGTCCGCTGCCGCACCGGCACCAGCGCCATCGTCGGCCGCCCCTCCTGCCTCGAGCGCACCGCCGCCAACACCATCGTCCGCTGCCCCGGCTCCGCAACCCTCCAGTGAGCCGCCAGCTACCACACAGGTCATCATGGCCTCGTCGGATGCGCCATCGACGATGGACGTCCAGACGTCGCTGATCATGGTCACGCAGGAGCCGTCGCGCCCAGGAGAAACGCCGAATGTAATCCTTATCACATCCGTCATCACGCGGACAAACAACGCTGCAGCTCCAACCGCCACGGGGTCGCGCACAGGAACCGGGTCCGCGCGTCCTTCCAGCACCGACCCGACGCAGCTGCAGAACTCCCAAAATGAGACGACCAACGGCCTCGGCACCGGCGGTAAGACGGCCATTGCCGTCGTCATCCCCGTCGTCGTCGTCGCCCTGCTGGTGCTCGGTGGCATCTTCTTCTGGCGGAAACGCAAGCAGCGCAAGAGCGCCGAAGACGAGCGCAGGAAAGAGGTCGAGGAGTACGGCTACAACCCGAACCACGACCCGACCCTGCCGGCGGTCGGAGGGTTACAGATGGCCGAAGACGACAGCGGGTACCGAGGCTGGGGCAACACGACCACCAGCTCGAACCGTAAGGCTTCCACAACCCTCACATCTGGCATGGCCTATTCGGACAGCAACAGCAACCCTGGAGGCTACGGCAGCCCCAGCTCTCCCACCAACGGTGCCCACTCCGAAGTCCACTCCAACGACCCGCTAGTAGATGGACGCCGCGAGACGTTGGACTCGGACGGCATTGGCGCCCTCGGTGTCGTCAACGGTGCATCCGCTTCCAACTCTGCCCAGCACCAGGCTGGTGTACATCGAGGACCCTCCAATGCCTCATCATCCTACTCGGCCGCCAACCACTCCGACAACTCTGGCGACTACCCCGGCATGTCTGCAGGTGTTTCACCAGAGTACCATCAAGACTACTACCAGAATGGACCCTACAACGGCAACGACCCCTATGCCGCCCAACAGCAACCGATAATACGAGACGTGTCGGCACGGCGGAATACGAGGATCGAGAACCCGAGCGTCTTCCCTCAACAAGGGAACTCGGGCATTGCACAGAACTTCTAGCCTGCTTGTTGTCGAATGTTCATTGCTATCTGTACATTGCGACCTCTATCATTCCAATTTCTAGTCCATGTCATTCATAGCCGGCGTTCCCCGGCGTTTACTTCTCGCATCGTATCTCTCTTTTCTTTTTACTGTTTACGGTGCTGTTGCATGCACGATACAACATGCTGCGTATCGCCATGTGTGCTCTACTCCACATGATGGCTTCTTCGGAAGATGCGGATGCGGGTGCAACGCTGAAGAGGTACTACGAGATCGGGAAGATCTTGGAGCGAGTGCAGGGGTGAGGTTGTCGGGCGAGACTTACACCGTGTGAGCTAGCAAAAGCAAGAATGGTGGAGATCTGGACCAGCGCAGCACGCCCTTTTTTCCTATCACTGTCATTTGGGGGTTGTAGGGGGAAGGGTTGGGTATGCGAAGTATCTGCTCTTGAGATCAAAGCATTTGATGTTGGAGCTGAAGATTTGATGGTTCACGCACAAGATACCTGTTGTAATTACTACATACTTTTTTTTTCGTACACGAGCTTCACTAGCTTTTTCATCTTTGTCACAACACCGCCTGTATCTAGGCCCATACTTTTTTTCCTTGTACACGTTTAGTTGGGGACGGAGAGCAAGAGGCAGAAGACTGAAATAGAGAGCTTGAGATGAAAGCATACATAGACCAAGCTGTAGGTTTGTAGGACAAATCGAACGACGTTCAGCAAATGGCTCTGAATCACTACGCTATGACGTACACTGAGTGCCGCAGCCCATGGTCCTGGGAGTGATCTGCGGAGCGGCGCGGGGGGAAAGTTTGGTAGAGTTGCAAGGCTAAGTACCTACGTTCAACGGCATGTACCTGTGGGAGTGTAGATCCCCCCCCCCCTTCCCCGCGCCTTGTCATTTGTACGGAACCGAGAACTACACTCCTCTGCATCTGATGATAGCCATGGGGCGAGACCCCTCTTTTTGTAGGACCCTCTTTTTTTCACGTGTCTCCTCAAGTTTCCCCTCCCCCCCCTCCCCCGATGTCCTCCTCACATCCACATCCGCCACGCTCTGTCTCTTCCACCGTCCTGGCAAATACATCTAGTCTACGCTTTCATACGTGCGTTTGCGTGGTAGGTAGTGCTCGGCGGCGCTGGCATTGCTCTCTGCTGTCCTCTTTCGTGTTACCGAAACCATGTTTCTTGAGATTTTACGTGTTTGGTGAAGCTTGGTTCGGCGACGGGTCGAATCTCGCGTACTAGTTTGGCGTGGCGTGGCGTGGCGTGGCGTGGCGTGGTGGGATTGGGTATGCGTATGCGTATGCGTAAGTGGACTAGCTAGCCGGATGTTACGGATGGGGGTGGGCGAAGTTCGGTCAGGCTAAGGGATGGTGTGTGGGTTTCGATGGGTATGTGTATTTGGTGGTTCGTTGTTGATTGCAAGATTGCAAGATTTGGGTCTGATGTGACTATAATAGTGGGATGGTTTGTGTTGGGACTAGGTGCGGGTATGGGGAATGGGAGGCCATAAGAGGGGATAGAAAGAACCAAACTATAATCCATAATCTACCATGCAAGTTGAATTTCCTTGTTCTCTTTCTGCTACTAAGATTGAACTCGAGGCTGTGCTATTCGCAAATCTTTGGGCAAGGCCTCCTTGCACATCCAATTGGGGACAAACACCAAGAAGTAAGACGTGTAGACTTGAGGCTATGGTGGGTAGGTCTGACATGTTTCGCTGCTCATTTGTCTATTTCTCACTTCGCCTCGCCTCGCTGTACTCATGCAGTTTTCTTTCATTCTGTGACAGGGCAGTGTTACCTTCCATCCTGTTACTCCTATCCAACGTCCAAGACCGTTTTGATGATCATACCTGTGAAGGACAGCATGCCAACCTTTTAGTTGTTCCTCTTCTGCAGCTTCTGTTGCTCCTTGCACGTCTTCTCCTCGCCCTTGTGCTTATGATGGTTGCAAAGATCCAGTTTCTTCATCCAATGACAGCGGCTCACAGCATGTTCGGCATACTGTTACAAGACCTTCGCGAGAAATATCGAAGGTACATTTGGTACTAGTAGCTCCTCAAACTCGGCCCAGAGCTCCGAGCTACCCCAGTAGCGATAAGAATTGATGAGGAAGCGACAGAGAGGTGCTTTGCTCGGTAGGTGCTCGAAAGCATTCGACTGTGTTGACCCAGCCTGGGAGATGGGAAGTTGGCTCGTCAGTCAGGTAAAATAGCATGTCCATGGCATCCGTCCTCAACAAGGGTACGTCGTATTTGTCGGCAAAGACGTACAGGCAAATGAGGTTCTCGGCTTGTAGCGAACCAAGGTCGTTTCCGGGTTTCTATGCTTGCACTATCTCTTCTTCTTCACCTTTGCTCTTGTCCGGAAAGCATTGTTAGTAGAGCCAATGGACGAAGAACTCGAAGTGACTTGGCTCTTCATCTTGCAGTCGTACGATCTTGTCTGCATCTTCTTTGAAGCGGCCAGTCAAAGCGGCGCGGAAGAACTTAGACCGCTGTGTAAGGAGTGATTCATGAACGACGAAGTGTACCTCACCTTGTCCGACAATGATGGTTGCGAATGTGGCTTCGGGAGCACTGTAATTAGTGAGTGCAGATCCCTTCGCAGTGATGGGAAAACCAGTTACGAGATGCGTGGTCGCACTTGTATACTGCTCTTGACTTTCCGCCAGCGCTTGACGTGAGTGTGGCCATCGCTAGGGAAGGCTGGTTGTTGCAGGATAGTTAGTCTGTTGGAGTACAAGTCGAAGAGCTGTAAATATATTGACGTAGGCCAGCAATTTTATCTGTAAGTAATGGTGAGCGAAGTAAAAATGCGTGATCGGTGAGGGTGAGGCCCAAGACTGGAAGAGCTATCGCGGACAGTAGCTCTCATCTCACAAGCTCAGCAGGTTCTTAGTGTCTTTGTATTTATTGATAGCCACAGATGTGAAAATTAGTAAGCCAAAACGGCCTTCCTCTAAACGGATCGGCAGCGACGGGGAACATGGAGAAAGTTTGGTCTTGAAAACTACCTCACGCGTGAATAGTAGATCCAACCGACAACGCCACACCCAGTTTTCGCCCGCCAAGGCACAATCGAGCCAGGAAATATTCGATACCCTACGCACAGCTTAATTTGGTAGCCAAGAGTCCACCGAAGATATCCAGACTCCATGACGAAGAGATGGGAACAGATGTGGAAAAGTCTTTCTCGATCACCTCGATATCGAATCTCTCCAAGAATCCTAGTACTTGTTAAGCCCACCAATTGTAAATTTAAGGTTAGTATCATAGTCACTACGCATAATGTTATGACATGACTCAATTTGAATAGAATGTACCTAATTACCATCCCATTCCTACCCGTGAAAAGACTGCTTTTACCCGTATCCCAACAGCCAAACGAGAAGATCGAAGGACCATCACAAGGACGCCGACGACCCATATGCAGGTATAAAAGAGATCAAGTAAGATGTTGAACCAACTCCCCCATTTCCGACGCATCCGTAGCCTACCGAGGAGGAAGATATGCAACCAGGGAGAGAGAAGCACCGTCGCAATGCCAGATGTCATGTCGTGAAGCCGTTAATTAGAAGGTGTGTTGTAAGAGCCCGATCCGCCGCGGAGTGACACCGCCGGCGCCCCGTTGACGATGCCGGAGGGCAGAGTGAACTTGGGCGCAGACTGCTGGGCCGGTGCTGGGGCAGGAGGCTTCGGCGGTAGGTGCGCAGGGGTCCCGTACTTGGCGATGCTGCTTTGTGACGAACCTGGGTCGCCAGACTGGGAGGCGATCCGGTTCATGGACGGAGCAGAGTTGTTGCCTTGCATGCTCTGGGGAGATCCGAATGAGGGTGTAGAAGTGGCGGAAGGGCTAATCCTAGGCATCTGAGTGGGCACGTGGTTTTGTCCAGGCATTTGATATCCACCGTAGCCATTCATCGGTGGCGGGCCTTGAGCCATGTTGGGCTGCATTCCGAATGGAATGTTACATCCACCCGGAATGAAAGCTTGAGTCTGTGGATTGAACTGCGCACGGTTGTAGCTTCCAGGAACAGGGTGTTGGTTACGGTTAGGGTTGCCGTTGTAGGCATTCGAGGGGAACTGGCCATAGGGATAGCCAGGTATAGGCACTTGATGAGGCGCTTGATGAGGCGCTTGATGGGGCGCTTGATGGGGCGCGGACATCGGGCGGTTGGCAGCACCGTTCTGAGCAGCATAAGGACCTTGAGCAATGGGATACGAGGGTTGCTGGTTCATTTGGGGCCATCCCGGATTCATGGGCATGTGCCGGGGCTGTTCGTATGTGCCATGGTAAGACGCCATCTGCGGGTTTGCCATCTTAGGCGTCACCTGAGAAGGTATACCGGGGTTCTGGAACGAAGACATGCCCCGCTGGAAGTCGGCCGACAAGTCATACCCATTTTGCATCTGTCCATAGCCCGGATACATCATCATCGATCCGGTCGAGGGCTGATACTGCTGGCCAGCCCAGCCGTACTGCGTCTGCGCGTCTGGAGTCATACCCGGGTAGGGATGACTGTAAGTGGATGGTGGAGAAGCCCCAGGGTTCATGCTCGCATATTGCGGATTCGGTGCCGGTGTTGGGAAGCCATTGTAGTAGACAGCGTTGTCTCCGGTGTAGCCAGCAACGGGGTACTGCTGCGGATAGTACACATTGAAGCGAGACCGAGCCTGGAAGTCATCGTCATCATAATTGCGTTGCTTCTTGGCTTTTTTCTTCTCGTTAGCCGAGCTTGATCTCGATGCATCCTTTTCTTTCTCTTTGTCTTCTCCTGACCCGTTCACCTCAGTCGCATCAGTTTCTTCGCCTTCTGCACTGCCGAAGATACGCTGGCGAGCCTCACGATAGCGTGCTTCGCGTTGCTCCCGGGACAGGGCAGCCTTGTCCTTGTTGCCTTCGCCGTCATTACTGCCATCACTGCCGCCCATCTCCGAAGTAGTCTTGGAAGCATTTCGTGAGTTAGCTCCGGTGTTCGTTCCCGATTTTCCATCATCACGACGCATGATCTTACGAGCAGGAAGCTCTGCGGGGGGCGTGTTGGTACCCTTCGCAGGATCGACCATTTGCGACACAGGGGGAGGACTACCACGTAGTTAGCACAATCTCAGTAAAGGTGGCGCATTGAAGCCTACATTCTACAGTATGGGGTGCGCGTAATCTTCACGCCCGTCATAGTGGTGTCAACCACATGGCCAAGCAAGTAGTAGTCCGCAAGACGATGAGCAAGCATCCTGTAGAACGTGTTGCAGTTAGGCAGAGAATATTCGCTCTCACTATGTCGTGTTAGCGTACGGCAGTCAATAAGGGTGTCGTGATAGTAAAGACCTACCGGGAGTCTTTGATGAAGTCAATAAAATCCTGCTCGATCTTGACCACGAACAACCGATCCCGCGGAGATTGGAGAGCCTCGAGAAGTTTTTCGTCAGGGATGGCTGGCATATTCGGGGCGCCATTGATCGCAGGCATGCCGTTGACCAGTGGCTGCGACATCGGCCTGGCGCCGTTCAGCGACTGATTGGGGTCGTACAGTGTTTGCGGACCGTTTGGGAGATTCGGAAATCGGCCTGGGGGAACACCTCGGTGGGGCTGCGGGTTCATGACGGCTATCTCGTGCAGCTGATCGCGAAAGGCACGCGCGGCACCATTGTCGGATCCCTGTCGGGAGTCCGCAATGACCGAGTCTGGAGGAGATATGACATCCTCTTCCTCAACCGCCCTTAGGCTAGCGCTGTCATCTGGACGGAGCGACTCCTTCTCGTCCAATGCGAAAGTGGTCGCAGAAGCCACGCTTTTTCCATCGATGCTGGGAGGCTTTCCAGATCCGTCAGACGAGGACAATTGAGTACTGCTATCCTCGGCAATGGAAAGCTTGACTACCGCTATGGACTGTGGCCTCTCGATATCTTCTGCTTTAACATGCACAGGTGGTGACGCTGGTTGCCCCCCCACAACCAGTGGTAGTGCGATCTGCTCAACTGCATCGCCGGTGGTCCTGATCGCATCGTTCTCCTCGTGCTTCTCCGCGAGCACCTTTTGTGAGACCTCCCCGTTCGCGGGGATAGAGCGTGCCTTCTGCAATTGAGCAGGGATTTTCGGTGTCGCAACAGGTGGTCTCGCTTTCGGAGCAGTTTCTTTCGGAACTTGGGGCTTCATTGCAGAAGCCGCGACCTATCAAGGTCAGTATATCGTGAATGGCTTTCTTCCTATTGGTAGCCCACCTTTGCGAAGGATAAAACCTTCGGCTGCGCCTGCTCGACAGGGACTGGAGCCGCAGACGCCATGCTTACAAGGCTGTGTTTGGTATACCAGCTCGAATGAGCTGTTGGGCGTAGACAGGGTTGCTCGCGCACGGGTGCGCAGACAGTCGCTCAAATGCAGGGAAGAGGTGATGGGGTACAATTTCACGAAGCTCAACGCCGTAATGGGGTCGTCGTAGACCGTAAGGAAGGTGGTATTGGCCGAAGTGATGGACGTTATGTTTTCAGGAAATAGGGTGCTCAAGGAAAGTCGCGATAACCGGAGCCAGAAAGCTGGACATGTTGCTGTGCCGACATTCGGGGGCAGGTGGAGAGGCGTAGGTATGTCCGAGCGAGCAGAGGTGAATGAGGCTTGCGGTCCAAGGTTGCGAGCGTCTAGCGGCGAGGAAGCGGCCACGCACCGAGGTATGGGGCGCACGGCGACAAGGCGACAGGCGACGGGTGAATTGCTCGTCACGGGGACCAGGCGGGTGTGGTGTGCGGGGTGCAGGCTGTCTGGATGTCGGTGGTGAGGCCGCGAGTGGGCGTTCAGCAGCAGTCCGTGCGCCCGTTTAATTTCTCCGATCCGACGGGCAGGGATGGGCGTGTGCGCTTTGCCTGTTACGTACAAGCAGAGTCGCGCTTGCCTTGGCCGAAAGTGACAGCGAAAGATTAAACTTGGCGAGGCTTACTTGACCAACACGTTTACCTGCTGGCCTCCCGGCGCAAGACGCGTGCTGTCTCATCTTCTCTGTCGCCTGCATCGCTCCTATACAGCGACCCCCACACATCATACTCTGCAGCCTCCAAGCCCTGCAGGTCCGCCATGTTCCGCCGCCCGGGTGCTGGCAGCTCCAAGGCTTCCTCAGACACGCTCTGCCAGAAGTGCTTGAAGAGAGGGCATTACAGCTACGAATGCAAAGCCCCCGCACAGGAGCGACCTTACAAATCACGACCTTCAAGGACACAACAGCTCCTCAACCCAAACCTGAAGCCTAAACTCACCACCGAGGTCCCGAATGAGCTCCTGCGCAACAAGGGCGTCGCCGACGAGATCCTGAAGAAAAAAGAGAATGACCGCAAGCGCTCCCGCTCGCTATCAACATCGTCCGGCGACTCCGTTTCTACCATCTCCACAAACCGCTCCCCATCGCGATCGCGCTCTCCACCACGCAGGAAGCATGACGGACTGAAGCGCGGAGCTGATGACAAAGCCCTGCGCAAGCGAAGCAGGCGCTCAGTCTCCATGGAGTCGCGCGCATCGCACGACTCACGCGAAGCCGGCAGGAACACGCGGCGGCGCATGAGCTCCTTCAGCCCCGACGAGCGCGGACGCCGGAGGACCAGGTCGAGGTCGCGATCGAGGTCAGAGCGCACACAGGCACTACACGAGAACGCCCGAGGAAGATCACCACGAAGCAGGAGTGGGAGCGTCAAGTCTCGTAGCCGCAGCAGAAGGAGAGAAGGAAAGCGACCTGCTCGCCAAATATCAGTATCAAGGTCACGATCAAGAAGTGTGGACCGCATGGACACTTCTGATGACCGCAACCCACCCAACGGAGCACCACGAGGCAGATGGGGCGTGTCTCCTCCAGCCAAGCGTGCACCATCGAGGCCCGCCCCCCCCTACCGAAGCAACCGCGACCGCAGTCTGAGCCCGTACTCGAAGCGAAAAGCAGGAGCGCGACGGTCGCCCAGTCCACACCAGCAGAGGAGTGGAGGACGAGGACGTGGCAGTCCGCGTGGACCCGGAAGGAACCGCTTTGATAACGTACCCGTCGCACCTGCCAGGCCCCCACCGGCACCGGTACAAGCACCACCTTCCGTGCAGAGGGAGCGTAGCCTGAGCCCTTACAGCAAGCGCATAGCCTTGACGAGATCCATACAATCAGGGTAGGCGGGGAAAGACCCCATTCTAGGAAGAAGATGAGGCATATCGTTGGTGTGGAAGGGCTAGATACTCTGGGGGTGCATCCTGATGCCGGTTCGCGGTTTGCGTGCCTTTTTCTAGATGGTTTCGATTAAGACATGTGCCTAGGATGGCCGTTTTGATCCTCTTGTAATATTTGAAATGGATTTTCTTGCACTTTCTAGCGACAAGGGTCAGACTCTAGACTACAGGCTCACACTTTAGAATGAATTACAACCCCTCGCAATATCCTCAGCGTCACCTTTTAGCCTGGCTGGGCTTTCGCCACCACATCATCTGAATTGCGTCCTCGCATGTACAAGGGAATTGTTTAAGTATTTAAAATCTCAACTACAAGCTTGCGATAGGTAGGCCTAGAGCGATCTGCTATTCTGTTTATTATTAACTTCTTATTGTACCCTCGCAGTTTTCAGTCGTAGGTAACAGAGGGCAGAAGACATGAAAACCAAAAGATGACGAGAATATTGACTTGCCATTGTGGGGGTTGGTGTTTGGAAGAAGAAGAAGAAGAAGAAGAAGAAGAAGATTAGATTAAATTAGAAAGAAGAGTAGCTTTATACCAGAGCCTAATAGGGTAAAGGCAGCTCTTCTCTTCTCTTCCATAGCTCCTTGTCTGCTATTTTGTCACTACCTTGAATACAAGCTTGTTCAACCAGAACCGTCCCTCTAAGTGCGTGAAGCCTGCCTAACACAATCAAGCTCAGGTTGGCTTCTCCCAGCTTATAAAGGGCGCTGAACTAATGCTGCACCAAAACACGCTTCTAGCGGCTTGGAAT
Organism: Clathrospora elynae; assembly: GCA_010015635.1. Taxonomy (NCBI): domain Eukaryota; kingdom Fungi; phylum Ascomycota; class Dothideomycetes; order Pleosporales; family Diademaceae; genus Clathrospora; species Clathrospora elynae. Next base: position 111,297 of record ML976075.1, on the reverse strand, counting down.
ACTAAGCTGAAAGAGCAATTGGTAGTGATGACCAAGCAAAAAGCGCATAAAAAAAAGCAGATTCAGCACAGTGGCACAATGGAGTATAGTGAAGCGTCTGCAGTGCTTTAGCAGTCAAAGAAGACTTGTGGTAGTAGTCATTAAGAAAGAGCCTAATCAGCTCTACAACGCTGTAGGAACTGTGGGGGGACTGGCTACAACACTTGAACATGCAAAAAGGATACAGAAGCGTCTTCTGAATCTGATATGAGCATGACATATGCTGAATAACAATTGAATTGAAGATTTGTAACTCAAGTTGGTAGTGCCAAGAGATTCTGCAACACTCGGTTGTGTGCGCCACTCGGTGGTGGAATACGTTACCTATTATAGACCCTTATTTATGAATATCTAACTCTTGAAGATTTCCCTCGTACGTGCGAAGAAGCAGTATACTGCATGTTGACAGTTGCGACTCTCCAAGAATTGAGGAGTCTTTTCAAATGCGAACGAGTAAAGCTTGGAGTAAAGAGAGGATATAGTATTGCAGAAGAAGCCAACGAATGTCGCAAAGGAAGCGGTCAATAAGAGAAATAATTGTGCGAAATGAAAATGCGAGCTCTGGCCTCACATGGGACATGTATTGCGAGATCTCCCGCGAGTCCAGCTCGAAGACGTCCTCAGTGACCCAAAGACTCATGCGAAGACTCGTTGCGTGGTCCCGCAAGTCTTGCTCGTTTCGTTCGAAAATATTACTTTAACGAGGCATACTCCGTAGGTGATGGCCGCGCGAGATGCATAAGTTTTCTTCCCTTTATCGATGGAAGGTCCGAAGTAGGTGTGGTCATCAACAAAGAAGACCAAGGGCTTCGTGGCAAGGAATGTCTCGAGTAATGAAGCTGATGTATCGATTGACTACGTGGTAGTAGAAATACTCGTCGATTACACATTCCCCATTGTGGTTCGAATTCCACGTGGCCGCTGACCCGAGAGATATCGAACCGACATAGATGGGGCAACCGAGGCCCGCTCAACGTTTTCCATCTATTCCTCGTGGTTGTCGGCTAAAGTGAGATTACCGAAGCCCAAAGCGTGCCGATCCAGATGCCCGTCAATCTCGGAGAGACTGTAATGATATATCTGTCTTATCGAGGATGTTCCTAACACGGGAAGCCGGTAGGGCTGAAGAAGGCGATGCGACAGTCAACGGTGTTTAGAGGAACATCGATATGCTTTTTCAGGTGCAGGATGTGCGCAACGAACTATCCCGCATTCTCCACCAATCCCCACATCCAGATATCAGCAATCCCGCGATGAGATGGGTGACGATGCTTGCGATATACTTGGCATCAAGTTATTTTGGGTGAGGGCAAGCGAAATGATTGGTGCGAAATTGTACGTCTCAGTGATGGTAGGGCAAGCCGACGGATAAATGTAAGGCCAGCTATCGGCGAGGGCGCCACGGTTCCCGGCCTGGTCCGTTCAGCTTCCAACTGCCCCGAACATGCGATCCTTGGTGCACATTCACTGTTCAGCCATAGGACGGCGTTGGAGCGACCAAACTCGCGGGGTTTACGGAAGCTTTTGTTGCTTCCATCTCGCCACGATATGTTACTGTCTCGCCATCGTTCCCCACACGCAACGCGATCAGATCTTGCCTTGGCTCCAAATCGCATCTAATAGATGAAACCACAGCGCCCGCTTGCTTGAGGCGCCTGTATTTCTCCATATACCGCCCCACAGCCGCATCCTCCCCACGAAACGGATATGGTAGCGACGGCCCTTGGAGTCTGCCAGTTGTATACCGCCCGCCGCATCCTCGCTGAGATCCAGCACCGCGTCAACGGCTTCAACACGTATGGCTGATAGCGCGCAAACGACCAGCGCACAACTTTGCTTGCTCCCACCGCCTGTCATGGCCACCATGGTGCATGCGGGGGGCGTGACCACCGCGCACCTTAAGGAAGGCGCGGTCCTGGATATGCAGGAGATTCCAAGTGGCGCACTGCCGGCGCTCTTGATCCTGCACAATGAGGGCGAGGAGGACATTGTCCGGGTGTTTGCGGATGTCCTGGGCCAGAAGTGGGAGGCGGCGACGTCGGTGGGCGACGTGCTGGCAGGCCCGCGGTCGACCGTCTTCGGCATGAGCAACCGGGTTGCCGGCGGCCAACTAGACAGCTGGGGCCGCTCGAGGTTGTTGCTCAATACACACCGCGTGGACGGCGGCCATGAGCTGGACGAGGCCATCACTGAGCGCTGCGACTACGAATATCTCTATACGCGCGCGCCCTTCTTTCGCCGCGACGTGTCCCGCTTCCTCTCCTTCATCCTGGGCCAGATTGGGCCCCACCGTGACCTCACGAAGAAGGCGCGAACAACGTTGATTTCTACCACGTTTCCCGACGTGCACGCCGCACTTCCCAATCTCGATATTCTGTCGGTGGGCGCAGATGCGATAGAGATGCGCGTCGATCTCCTGGAAGAAACGTTGCCGAACGGCACGGTCAGTACGATACCTAGCCTAAAGTATGTTGGAGAACAGGTCATGGTGCTGCGCCAGCGCACAGAGCTGCCAATCATCTTCACCACGCGGTGCACCAAGGAGAACGGCCGGTTCCCAATGGACGACCCGAGCCTCTTCTACCGATACCTGGCACGTGCGATACAATGGGGTTGCGAATACATTGATGTGGAACTGTGGCTTCCAGAAGAAATTAGACGGAGGCTAGCCGAGAACAAGGCGTGCACCAAGATAATCTCGGCGTTCCACGACTTTTCTGGAACATTCAAGTGGACATCGCCCGAAACACAAAGGCTGTTCGAGCTGGGAGCGGTGTACGGGGACATTGTCAAAATGTACGCTCTGGTCAAGTCGATGCAGGAAAACTATGAGCTCGAGTACTTCCGGTCCACGATCCAAGCGAAGTATCCCCACCCTCCCTTCTCAGGCCTTAATATGGGGCCCATGGGCCAGCTGTCCAGGACCTTGAACAAGATTTTCACCCCAATCACACACCCGTTGTTGCCAATGATTGCGGCGCCGGGTCAGTTGAGCGCAGCCGAGATTAATGCAGCCCTGCATACCATGGGACAGATGCCGAAACAGGACATCTACGGCATCGGAAGTTTTCGATCAGCGTCACAGGCCAACTTCTTCGAGAAGTGTTTCAACGAGCTTGGCCTGCCGTACTCGTTCAGTTTCGCGGAGCGAGCACCAAAGGCCTCGATTGAGCACATTCTTCGGCGCAACAACTTTGGAGGAGCATACATCAACCCCCCACTAGCGGCCTCGGCTACATATCTGCCTTCCTTATCTAATGCTGCGCGTGCTATTGGACAAGTTGACACTGTGCTCGTGCGTCCAGGGACTAGCACCGCCTCGTTCATCGGTGACAACACCCGATGGAAAGGTATACGCGCCACACTGACGCGCGACTTCGTGCCATCGGCATACAGTGGCCAGGCAGCGTTGCTGCTCGCGAGTAGCGAAGCCGACGCATCGGCGTCCCTCTTCGCCTTGAAAAACCTAGGCATTGGACCCATCTACACGATTGGTTTCAAGTCCCACGGACCGCTGTCCACGGATGTGTCTCCTGTGCGATCCATTGAAGATGTTAAGCGACTCCAAGAGCCATTCGTTATCATCTCAGCGCTCCCAACCGAGAAGTCGCTTCTGGTAGTGCCCCTGCTGAAGCACTACAGGGTTGTCGGAAGGAATGGCAGCACCGTTGTACATGGGGCTACCGGAACGAAGCCTGCAGGGAAGGTGTTCGTCGACTTGGCCAGTGGGCCCCGTAAGGCTGACCCATTGGCCATTGCTGCGTCGGCGGGATGGACTGCATATGGCATCGCTGACGTCTCAGCGTGGACCACGGTTGAGACAATCAGAAAGCTGGTGGGCCAGAACGTCTGCTACGATTTCGTGCGCCTGGCGTCTGGGAGGGGGCTGTTTTAGAGGCAAGACGTAGCTTGAGCAAAAATATAGACATACTGCACCAACTCCAATGTGAATCATGTGTGGCGTGACGGCGGACAGCACAGGCGCTATGGCAATCAAGACGTCTACTCTTCGCAGGGATGGCGGGTGGCTCAGAGTGACGGGCGTCCGCGGGCGCTGTAACCGGGGACGAGTCTTCACAGTCTTCTAGAATGATTGGCCGGCGGCGCTACCCCAGATTCCAGGAAGTCGCGAAGACGCACGCCGGCGCTACTAGGCACACTATGCCATGTCAAGCGACGTGTGTGAGACGGCCGCAATCTAAGTGCCAAATTGTGGCCGAGGCACGGTTGCCGGCCAGGTTAATGCTTCCTTGCCCGACCGATAGCCTCCACACCCCAGCGGCCTCATGGTGGTCGTGTTCTGCGCCCTCTACGCGCCTAGCCGGGCCCTGGACTGCATGCCGTAGTCGTGTCACCGAGGTATCGGCCCAACGGTCCTCAGGGTACTCTATCTACCGTAGCTACATCTCCCGAGATCGTCGTCACGCGGTGTCGCCCTCCCCCAGCAGCTGTAGCCAGCATCCTCCTAGTGATGCACCGCCTGAGTCGCATCCTGGAGGGCGTGCGCTCCCGTTCATCAAGCCTCGCCGTCCGAGCGCACCCTGCCGGACCCCACTGCTCGAGGCCTTAATTTGAACAGCCGTGCATGGCATGTGGTGTGCAGTTGTCTTCTTAACGTCCTGTCTGCGTCCAGACGGCCACTTACCACTTTCCACGCAGAGAATGCTTCTAGTCTCGCCATGTCCACCGACGTCTCGCACGCAATGGCGGCCGCAATGGCCAGACCACAGATCGGAATCGACCGCCTGCCAGCCCGCCGCGTCTCGAACGAGCCCCGCGAAGCCATGAACTGCAAGAGCTGCCGCAAGCGAAAGGTATGGCCGTGTCTCCATTAAACCCGGGGGCGTACGCAGCTGCTAACACGCCGTCAAGATCAAGTGCAATCGCAGACGGCCGACCTGTGAAGCGTGCCAGGTGTTCAACTGTCCGTGTGTATACGGTATGCTCCACTTCTTGAGTGCCGCTTGGGCGCATGCAGACGTGAGCTGACCCCCAGCTGCAGATGCCGTGCCCAAGAAGCGAGGTCCAAAGACCGACGTCCTCGAGGCCCTCCTGAAGCGGGTGGACGGCCTCGAAAAGCGTCTGGTTACGGAGGGAAAGAACGATGACCCGGCAGAAGTCGACCCCACCTCGGGAGACACGACCATCGATTCGAAACCGACGGCTGTCGCGAATTCACAGCCTTCACATAGTGCGTCGCCGCGTGACATCAATGCCATCAACCATACGAGTCAGCTGATGTCGCCCATTGAGCCAAGGTACCTATAGACGACCGACACACCATTCTGCACCGGCCGCAATGCTAATAGCAACTAGTCTACCCTCACCCACCCTTGCTCCCAACCTACTTCTGGACACCTACTTTGCCAGAATACATGGCAAGCCCTACTTCATCCTGGACGAGACGACCACGAGACAGCGGCTACGGGCCAATCAGCTTCCTGCCTACTTAGCCTATGCTATTTACGCCGTCAGTGCCAGATATGCGCCCCACTTCGGAGGATACAGCTCTGCAGTGCGCATCGGACAGGAGTATGCGCGACGCTCTCGGCTGGAGCTCGAGATAGATGAGCCCTCTATCGAAACCCTGCAGACACTTATGCTACTCTCGCAAGCAAGCTTCCAGCTGGGCAAGGGGAAGAAAACCTTCATGTTGCTAAGTACGCGCACCAGCATTTCCGGACATTTACGTAGCGCTGACCCTGGGCTCCAGATTCGGCAATCAGCATGGCATTTGCTCTTGATTTACATCGCGAGCTACCTACCGGCATGAAGGTCACGTCCGCTGAACGGGAAGGTCGAAGACGATTGTTTTGGTCCTGTTACCTCATGGATCGATTTGCAGCGACCGGTTCCAAGCGCCCCTCGTTAATTGCGGAAGAATCAGTTGTGCTTCGTCTATCAAGCTGGCAGCTACACCCGGGCGCAATGCTTATCGAGGGGGACTATTTTCCAAGCGGATGCAATCTACAGTACATGAGCGGTACTGGAAAAGGCGGCCAGGGAAGCATGGGTATGCTGGTCGGCATAGCACGAATCCTGGGTATAACAAATCGCTACCTTGCAGCTGGCGGCGTCAAGGGTGATTCGCACTTCCCTTGGCACTCACTATCCAACCTTTCCAAGATCCGCCAGGAACTCGACATATGGGCATCGGAGACGCAGGACACTTTCGCCTCAATCGAAGCTCTATTTGGCCAGCCCGACAGCACGATATTGGTACTCAGCAAGCTGATATACCACCTGATACATTGCCTCATATACCGCCCATTTCTACCGGTAGACTTGGCTGAGCTATCTGGGACATCACAGCACCAACCCTGGCAGATCGAAGCGACGAATTTGTGCTTTCTGCATGCGAATGCCATTGCCGAACTTGTCGAGATAGGAAGGGCATCTTCAATCATCGATTGGCCAGCTTTTGTAGGCTATTGTATTTGCACAGCCGGTACCATCCATGTGCATGGAGCACACTATCCTGGCAGAGAGGGAGAGGTATTCTCGGTCAGTGCAGAATTCCTGTCGCGAGAAATGCAGCAGCTGTCCGAGCTACGGTTTATCTGGGCTGGCGCCCAGCATCAACGGGATACGCTACAGTCGATTTACGGCTGCCACACCGAGCTTGTGCAGTCGTTAGCGAGCAATCCGATGCGTTATGCTCCAGTCTTCCAACTTGAAGACTTCTTCGATAGGTATCCAGGCCAAGTCTTCGATGGAGAACACATTACATTCATGGACATAGCGGTAGAATCCATCCATGAGGGGTAAGTTCTTTGTCACTGCCTCAAAACGTGTGCTCATTATTTCATAGGCACGCAACTTTTAACATTGAACAGCGCAACAATATGTACATGACTAGCGGCGTTATTGGTAACGTACCAAGCTACCCAAAGCAAACAGTCCCGTCACAACATGCACAATACTCCAACGGCCACCCAAACAAGAGACGAAGAGCAACAACCTCATCCTCGAAACCAACGGCCCGGTCACAGCCTATCCCACCAACACCCACGTCAGCCACGTCAGCCACGTCAGCCACGCATCCGCCGACCATATATACCCAAAGACCTTCCGATGCCGGTACTTCTGATACAAATTCGAGCCCAGGAGATACCAGAACCCACCCTACTGACTCTAGTATGCCGCCGTTCACTCCGACGTTACCGAGCAGCTCACTGAACCCCTCAAATTCCAACGGCAGTGGCCCTGCTTTCCCCTTTTCGCCAAATTTCTCCTTCTCGCCACTCCCACAATTCGCAAGTTTGGCACCATCGCCGGTTCCTCGGACAGCGACCCTCAACCCTCATCAAGACAACCATGCAAAAAATTACGATGCCATGCTTAGCATGCCGACTCCGTACGAGCAGCAAGCGACGCCCGGCGCAGGAAGTACGTCAGGCGCGTCCGTGCATACCGACCCTGATAGCAAGGATCCATTTCTGAGTCTTCTAGAACAGCTTGCCGAGAACGAGGTCAGTCGAGGTGGCCCAAGCGAGCTAGACTTTTTCTTGGGTGGACACACTGGGTGACCCAATGGACCTTCCTCAACTGGCCCAAACCCGCGGAACAATGGTCCCGCAATTTTACTACGGCAGTTCCAGAGCGACAATCCCACTGTTATTACTCTGGACACTATCGGATTCATCTTCACTTCCCAGTACATTTTGTAACAGCTTCGGCTATCATTCAAGGCTAGGCGGCCGGTATGGTCCGGTCAGACCATGGTTTTCAAACAACGGATAGCTGCACGGCGTAAAAGTAGGAATTCAAAGCACGGGAAGGCAGCTCCACAGCCTGGGTAAACAGCGAATGAACGTCACGACCACTATTCTATAGACTTGTATAACATCCTTGACAGAAATGCAGCAAGCGTCCGGAACAGTGAGCTGGCAGCAATTGCCCCCAGCTCCACAATCAATCCATCATCATCATCTTCATAATTATCACCTCATCATCTTATCATTGTCAGCAGTGCACCTCGCATACAAGGCACTGCGGTCTCTTGATAGCCCATGGCCATGGTCTGTGGTCGTTCCAGACTGGGATGTGGAGGTCCACATTGAGGTCATGGAGACTCGGTGGTAGGGAGCGGCTTCGGTACCCCAAACAGTAGCTGACCCGGTAGGCGCGGAGAAAGCTCCTTCCAGAGACGTGCAGGAGTGGCATGGAGGCTCGTGTTCGCGGCCATGCGGCGTACCCCGGTCGATGCACACCCTCGCTGATAATTCGCACACTGTTGACCCAGGGTCTGCGAGCCGTGCGCCTCTATCCTGGACGATCCCCAGACAAACGACATCAGGGACATGGCGGTCGCGACGAATTGCCCAAGGATGCACATCAGTGCACATCAAAGACGAACGGACATGCGCCGGATACGGCTGATCACTCTGGCTCCCGTGCCCATTGTTAAAGCTCACTAGCCACACGGCCATTTACTTCTGAACTGCATCGTTTGCACGAGAGGAGCACATGTCAGACAAACCTCGTCAACATAATCGAATTCAGCACATGCCACTTCTTGGAGAGCTCCACGTCTGGAAAATTAAGGCTTCGGAGACTACGACTCAGGCAAGAGGTGGTGTCAGTGCTATGCAGTGCAGATCATCGTTGTTCGCCGACTTGATTTCCTCTGCAGGTAAATCTGGGGAACATCAAGGCCGTTTCCAGGATAGCAGCCACCGGCTCAACGAGATTAAGCTTTGGAGTGACTCGTTCTCACCTCAGTTCTTCTGGAAGAAGCGTGGAACGGCGTTCACGTTGGCGCCACAGCGATCAGGAACGACGACGGCGAAACTCTGACTGGCGGAATAATTGAGGCCGTACGGTTCATAACAAAAGGCATGCAGGCATGACGACGAAGAGGCAATTACAGTTGTGAGTACACACATATATACACACATACAAGCCCCAAGACATGTGTCATTCGATGGCAACCGCGCGTAAAGACGTGGCAGACGGGCTTTGGTCAATAAAGAAAAGCAACGTACAAAAACCGTGATGCAGGGTCGATCCCTTCTCCACACGAGCGGCTTGACATGTGTGTCACTTGACGCCATTTGCGCATGCACATGCAACGACGGCCACAACAATAGGCCAGCGCTCAGTTACTTCAACAAGCTTCGGGCCATCAAAAATATTACCCTCTCTCTCGACGGCACCACCTGCATGAACTTACCCCAGCAAGATCCAGCCACCCCACAACAAACCCTTGAAGGAAAACGCGGGGAGGGAAGGATCCAGGAAACGTCCCATCAATGCATGCATGCAGCAGCCACCTAGAATAGCGAACCAACGAAATAACCTACGTGACCAACTCGAACTGACATGCGTAATGCCTGTTTAGGGTACCCCTCCCGATCCGAAATCCGATCCGACGACATTTAACACTCTACATGAGGCAGACAATACTACCACCATCTACTCGTCAATCTCGAGTTGGAAAAACAAAAGCAAAGCAACACACTACAATGTTTTGATCTAGAGCGCTAGAGTATAAAAAACTCCCACTATTGCATGACTTGCAAGCAAGAAACCCGGGCAGCAGGAATGACTAAGAAAGAAACCTGGACTTATAGCAAGGCTTATTTCTTATTATACTTTTTTGCGCTTACTTGCATGAACCTAAGATCTGCCTCTCGTCTCTCAGCTCTCGTTCTCTGGGATAATAATATGCGCAGTTAAGATCAGCAAAGTGAGAAAGAGGCACGGTACGGAAAGAACCCTGGTTTTAGGCTTAAAAGAACTAGCATCACCAGTGCTATACCTCGGCCCCAGAAAACCCAACTCAACTACATGTAGAGTAGTTTTTTTCTCACCCCAGTACATTGCATGTCACACCCATAGCCCCTGCGCCATCAAGTAAAAAGGTTAGAGTGGCACGGCATAGCCTAGAAGCGAAAATGCGGGGTAAACAAGATCCAGGAGGGGGACTGCTGTGGTTAGTTAAAACGTGAGAGGTGCATGCCGGCAACTGGGTTCTTGCTGCAGTGACAGAGCTGTGTTACCACGATGGATATGTAGTACATTAGGGTGGGTGGCACAGTACTATGTTTGTGTTTGATATAAATTCACAAAAATATATTCGAGTTTTCAGCTCGATTGATATAGTCTTTTGCCTATCTAGAACGGTCTATCTTGGTGGAGAGGCGAACAGGGAAGAGCGGGGCGGGGGGACTTTTTAGGTCATGGTGACCAGCTCCTCGGCTGATACGGGGTGGATAGCCTGGTGAGAGAATGTGTTAGTAAGATTCTTTTCGAATACGTCCTACTGTGTTGGGTTTCCCCGGGAAAACGCGTGGCAGTCGCTGGTTTCAGTGGCCAAACGCTCCTGCATACCGCATGTGCGCCCATTGACGCGTGACACAACAAATAGGGAAGCTTAGTACGTACCACGCAGTTGTCGAAGTCCTTCTTCGTAGCACCCATCTTGATCGCTACACCAAAGCCCTGCAGAATCTCACTGCTGCCCTGACCCAAGATATGCAGGCCGACGACCTTCTCTTCCTCGCCCACACAGACAATCTTGTAGGCCGTGGGCTGCTTGTCCTCGGGGTCCATCATGGCAAAGTACATGCCCGGGAACTGCGTCTTGTAGATCTTCACCTTATCGCCGTACTTCTCGCGGGCCTCTGGCTCCGTCAAACCGATCGAGCCGATCTCGGGGTGTGCAAAGACGACGGAGGGGATATTCTCGTACTCGAGTTTGGCGTTGGTCTGATTGTTGAAGAGGCGGTCAGAGAGGCGGCGACCCGCGGCGATAGCGACAGGGGTGAGTTCAAAGCCGCGGTCGCAGACGTCGCCAATGGCATAGATGTTGGGGAGGGACGTGTTTTGGTAGTCGTCGGTGACAATGTGCTTCTTGTCGTTGAGCTTGATGCCGAAGTCTTTGATCTTGAGGTCTTCGATTTCGGGGTCGCGGCCGGTTGCGAAGAGGACTTCTTCGACTTCGACGGTGGACTCTTTCTTCGATTCGGTTTCTTGGTAGGTGACGCGCTTGAGGCCGTTGCCGATGTCCTCCACCTTGGTGATCTGCGTGCCCTTGTATAGGTTGACGCCTTGACGCTCGTACTCGGCCGTTACAGTGTCCTGGATCATGGGGTCGAAGGTTCGGAGGAGCTTTTGGCCGCGGATGAAGAAGTGTGTCTTCGAGCCGAGCGCGTGGAGCATGCCGGTCATCTCAACACCGATGTAACCCGCGCCGCTTGTTGCGATGCTCTTCGGAAGCTTCTCGAGGTCAAAGAATCCGTCGCTGCTGATGCAAAGCTCCTTTCCTGGAATATCCGGAAGCTTCGGTCGTCCACCTGTCGCGATGAGGATGTGCTTTGCCTTGACGCGCTGAGTGCCTCCACTCTGGAGAGCAACCTCGACCTCGTCCTTCGCAACAAACTTCGCCCGGCCTCTGAGATGCTCAATCTCATCCTTGTTGAGGTTGTTCTCGTAGATTCCGTTCAGGCGCTTGACGTAGGCATCGCGCTTCTTCTTGAAGTATGGCCAGTCGAACTCCGGTACCCCGCTAACTTGGAAACCATATGCTTTCGCATCTTTAAACGTCTCTGCAATTGCTGCTGCGTTCCACGTAATCTTCTTCGGTACGCAACCAACGTTTACGCAGGTACCGCCATATCGTGAAGATTCGACCGCAATGACTTTTGCGCCGTGTTTGGCGGCTCGTCGACCGGAAGCAATACCCCCGCTGCCGATACCGATTACGAGGTAATCACACTCCTTAGTATTGGACGCCATGGTGGGGCTTGTCGAGAAGAAGTGGGATGAGAGGTTTGACAGGCGTGCGGACGCCACTGCTGTTCTTGAAGGTTGGAAGTGGAAGTGGGATCGGGATAAAAAATTATGGCCTGCAGATGGAGGGGTAGTGGTACGGAGACTCGATGATAGAGCTCGCAGACTATGAGCAGTTGGTCTGCGCATCAAGGCTGCAATGCGGGCAGAAGCGTCTACTTATAGTGACGCAAGAACAGCTAGACACCAATGCTATCCAGGTGTGGATTGGCCGGTGTTAGTAATCCAAATCGTGCACGGAATGCTTATGGATGGTACGCCTCGAAGGACGAGTCTCCAGAGGAAGGCAATAGAGGATCAAGGAATGAATGCAAGCCTTTAGCGAAACGATTATTCCAGAGCCCAATGTATGCCGCTGGACGGGGTGTTGTATTTGAGAAATTTCGCGATATGGAATCAAAGAGCGATGATGCGACCTCGGCCGGTTCCTCACCTTGGGCATGAGGTGCATAGGCGCCATACCGCTTACGACAGCTCTTCGGATTACCTCATCAATTCTAGACTCCCCACCTTCGTACGCCGAGTATATGCTATTGAAGCTGCAACCGCAATCGTATGTTTGTCGCTTTACACGAAGACTCGACGAATGTTGGTAAGAGAAACATGCCAACAGATGATAGTAGCACCGGATCTCTCGGTTCTTGAGCCGCAAAGCAAACCCCGCAAATCCCGAAGATATCACACCACCTCCACACGAGCTCCAGTACATGGTAAATTGCGCAGTCGAACATACACGCCAAAAGCTACCACATAGCCATAATCATGGGAGGCAGACTGTCTATGCCCAAAGGGCCAGATGGCCTGAGCGAAACCTCGAAGCCAACATCTGGCGCCCGCCTCACGCGGGGTCGCGGTATCATCAACGGCCGTGTAAGCCCCTCATTACTTACTCAGTATTTTCTACACCTACTAACCAGCTTCCAGACTATAATGGCACCCCTCGCCGCCCTCACCATGGCTGGCCTCCTCTTCGTCTACGCCCGCACTTCGATACGCGCCGCGAAACTGAACGCACAGAGGCATCGTGAAGCAGACGGCGGACAGATTAGCTGGCACAGGGAGAGCATGCGGCGGCATGGACAGCTGGACAGGATAGACGATGATAGGGGAACGCTGAAGGAGGCGCTGATGGGGGACATCAGGAAGAAGAAGGTGGACGGGAAAGGGAAGGTGGATGGGGGGGATGAGAAGGTGCCGGTGGAGAGGTCGGATAACGAGGCGGAGTTGAGGAAGTTGATGGGCAAGAAAGATTGAGATTCGTTGGAGAAGGCACATTGCAACCTTTCGCAACTATGCTGACAGGCGAGCACACGAACGTGTCGAACGGTAGACTTATACTATACAACATGACAGATATATTTCATCTCTAGGCACGGTAGAATGGAAGGCGAGCTATGTGCAACCAACAACTCACTCATCCCGTCCCGTCAATTTGATCTGATACCGGCGCTGAGGCAAACTTAGGCACAGATGAGCTTAACTCGACCCAAGCTGACCCTGGTATTACTTTCCGCGGCCGGTAGCTTCTGTCATACTGCACCAAAATCTGGCCTGCTGCAGACTGTTCGCCTTCGATATTGATGTTCAGTGATTTCAGAGCATCAAGTGGTACAATATGACGTGTGTAAACGTATCCAGCAAACCAACAGCCTTCAACGTGTCGTAGATATTATACGTGAGCTGTGATTCGTCCAAGCTGTCGAGATGCGATCTGGAGTTGTGTTAGCTTCACATGTGCAAGCCAACCCCGCATTCTACTACCTGCAATTGCGATAGCCTTCCAGCGTGGCACCTGCCACGAGATTCCGCTCAGTGATGGAAACCGCTCTTCAACAAGAGTGTGGGAAGCTCTCGTGACCTCGTTGATGTTTCCTGACCGTCGAGTGAGCGATATTAAGGTCTTGGCCAGATAGAGAAGTGCATGTAGCTCCGACGCCGATCACTCTCTGCAGCCAATGACCTCATCCTTCCGAGGCCGTTAGACTGTTTCGGGGTTTGCTCGTTGCACAAACCCCACCATTCCATCACCTACTTCACACTCCACCCATACTCGCCAACAACCGCCATTGTCGCTCAGATTTCCCCTCCACAACACGCCCCCGCATACTAAACGAATCGCGCACACATAGCTTTTCCATCGAGCTTAACAACGACGCAGCCTTAATGGAGCTTGCCCGGCTACCGGCCTCATCGCGATTGCCGTAGGAAGACACCCTTGTCTTCCAAAGCTAGCGACAGCCAGTATGCCCGAGAAAGGAGAGGGGAGGCCAAATGTACAAAAGGACATCCCCAACAGGCCTCGAGATTTGACTGAGGTCTCAAGAGCGGTGCTCCGGAGCGAACAGGCGAAGCGATGGACCAAGAAGTACCGGACTGAGGTCGCTGCGAGCTCCAGCAGCCTGCTCTCTACCTTTGCGGCAGTAGGTAGATCATTGTTGCCTCGCATGGCGTTGAAGTCGGGAGTGCTAATAGCTTCCAGTATCCTCTGGACTCAGTCAAGACTCGGTTGCAAGCGTACACACGCCAGCTCCCCAACCTTATCGACTGCCGCTGATATCTGATAGCTACAGCTTCAACTCCTTCAGTGACTGCGTCCGTCATACCTACAAAACCGAGGGCTTTCATGGTTTCTACCGTGGCAAGTTTCGCCGCATCCAACGCTGCACCGGATAGCCGCTAATGAACGCGTCATAGGAGTCTGGTCTCCTCTTGCAAGCATAACCCTGGTCCGTACCGTATCGTTCTCCATATACCAGCGATCGAAATACGCGCTCGACAACTGGATATACCGGACTACTGGCAGCTCGCCGCTGGTCATCGCGAATACCAGGGATGCGTGGCCTACGTTGTCAACGGTCGCTTGCTTTGGGTTGGCCGGTGTGAATGCCGGCGCGGCCATCACAGTAATTGCATGTATGCATAACAACCTGTCGCTCGCATGCGCAATTGGCTGACTTCATCTCCAGGCCCGTTCGAGTTGACCAAGTTGAGCGCCCAAATCTCCGTGTTGATGGCTGATCGCAACGACGGCGGTGGCAAGAACGAAGCGATACGGAAAAGCTACCAGAATTTGGGAACCTTGAAGACGGCGCAAAATCTGGTCAAGCATCGAGGTTGGAGAGGGCTATACTCTGGCTTTCATTTACATCTGCGTGAGTGCCTACAAAGCATGGGCATTCTCAGGAACGCTAACATGACGCAGTTCGGGATTCGATCGGCACCGGCATCTACTTCGTGACATATGAGAGTGTGAAGCAGATTCTGGCGAATGCGCGTGGAACTTCGCCTACACATCCCCTAGCGGTGGTCGTAGCCGGAGGGCTTTGTGGGCTAGTGAGCTGGGCTTGCGTGAGTGGCATGGGTCGAACACCAGAGTTCCAGATGTGCTAACAGACACTACAGATATTCCCCATCGACACGGCGAAAAGCATCTATCAGCGCAACTGCCTTGTCGGCGGTAATGATAAGGCCACCCGACCGAAGATCCATTTCTTCAGCCGCCGGATGTATCGAGGTTTGCACAACCCTCACAATTCTACAAGGCCAAACACTAACTGATTAAATTCAGGTCTCGGTGTCTCCATGTCCCGCTCCTGTATGGTCAACGCGATTTTCTTTACCGCATTTGAATTTACCAAGAAGCGCGTCAACGGGATGACGTACGACGACGAGCTACTGCGCGCGAACGATCTATAGCGGAACTCGGTTCGAACTTGATATCCATCGTGTATGGAGTTTTGAGTGTGTCTGCATTGGGCATGGAGTAGGCGTTTATCGTGTTTGGACTATGGGAATGGGGATATGTAAGTTATCCTGGGTTTGAGGACGTTACTACTGGCATAGTATTGAATATGACGCAGCACCTTTGCGTACTTCAATCTCCTAGTTCCATAAGTCATCCTCTCTTTTGCTGCTGCCACATTTTCAATCGTCCTCATAATCCGACTACGACCCCGCCGCCGACTATACGCACGCCTTCCTCTCCTCTGACGCATGCTTGTGGTAATTGCACCGGTCGAGGTTTTGCTTGTACGTCCAACAATATCGCTGTACCGAATCATGATTCGCACCAAGAAGCTGTTTGGAAGCTGATCGCGGCGTTTCAGTTCACCATTTTCCGCATCATCGTTCCCGTCCTCGAACCCGCGACAGTGAGCATCTACTAGTAGCTGCAGGACTGGACTGTTGGAGGAAAGGTTTGCGAAGGCATGTATGATGGCGAGGTAGCAGAAAAAACCCCATTGAACAAAGAAGTCGATGATGTGGTTCTGTACGGCGCCGTGGAAACCTGGGACCAGGAAACGATCTCCAAAGACACAAGCTTTGATCAACACGAGCTTCTGTTCCATCCTCCATTCGAGGTGTGGGTCTAATTGCACAAGCCAGTCTTCATACTTGGAGGGGAGTTTGCCAGTGTACAGCCAGTTGACGAAGATCTCGACTGTTATTATAAGAAGTCAGCAACACCCTTGTACAGCTCGTTTCAAACTTACAGATCCCGTACTCGACGCCTTCAAGCTTGATGATTCCCTCCTCGGCCCCCTTCCGTGGGCCACTCAACGCTTTGGCGACATAAGAGGAGTGGTGCGTAAGGAGGGCTGGTGGATGTAGTACTTTGTGTGCTCGGGCCCGATCTCGACGGCGACTACGTTCTTGCGCGTAGCGACGCTGGAGATGTGTTAGCTGGGGTCTGCGAGAAGTGTGTGTGGATGTGGATCTAGATTTACCTCGGTGCTTTCGAAGTCGCGGACATGTTGACGTGGTCTGCTTTTTGTGGCTAGGTTTACTGCTATAGTGGTTTGAGGTGGTGATGTAGGGTGGGTGGAAGATGTGTGGATGGAGCGAGAGGGCAGGAGTGGGCGGAGATATAGCTTTCCTCATGGTGAGGTGAGAGAAGCTAGTTTCACGATCTTGGGAGTATTGATGGAATTTTCTCTCACCTCGATAACGGCTCCAGGCGGTGGCAAACGGCGACAGAAACTCTTTCACCTGCTTGGGATTTTACAACGGCATGATATCTAACTACCGCCGCCCATCCTCTTCGTGTTCCCAATCTTCTTCATCTCACGAATACCAACTTCCATTAAGACCAGCGAACGCGACAAGCTGAAGTTCAACCAGGAAGCTCCGTAAGCTCTATGGCCTTAGCTTTAGTGCCAAGCAAACCTCCCACTAACATTACTCTAGTGTCTTCGCCGGTGTATTCGAGATCAAGGTCACCGAAGAAGACAACTCTCGGACGTTCATCATATCTACGGCCTTGCTCGAGAAGCACACTCCCAAGCTCTCTAATCGCATCCTCGAGCGTCGCAAGCAAGACTGCAAGGTTATTAAGTTTAATAATTTTAGCTTCACGACTTTTGATGTCTTCGTACACTGGCTCGGCGATTCGAAAGCCGTCATACGCGTCATCAGGATTTACATGTTCAGCGCCACGCATGGCATTCCCGTCTGAGCAACAGCGCCCTCCGCCGCATATCCCTCTGCATCGAGCAAGCCATGCGGCACCCGAGTCGGGCCAGATCTTTCGTACAGCCAGTCGATCGCGTCCGCCTCACCTCAGCCGTCAATTCCGTCCACGATAATGCGCATCACTCGGTACTAGTACGTATGCTGGTGAATTTATTCTGTGCTGTTGATCTTACGCGGGCAACGGATCTCTGGAAGCCATTTCTTAATGAACTTCCGGGAGCGTTCTTGCTCGATGTTCTAGTGAGGGAAGGAGATGAAGGCGCATGAGAAGTGTAGGGATGAGGCGGTCAAGGCAGTGAAGGGGTGGCTGGTTGGTGGCGAGGAGGGAGTGGGTGGTAGGAAGAGAAAGTGGGCTGGTGATGGAGGAGAGAACTTTAGTGCTTAGTGGATGGGGGTTAGGAATGGGGTGTGCAACGGAACGAGACGACGGATCTGGACACGACGCGGATGGTCATCCGCAAGAAGGACGCCTTGGACAGTGCAAGGAACC
Source organism: Clathrospora elynae (assembly GCA_010015635.1). Classification (NCBI taxonomy): domain Eukaryota; kingdom Fungi; phylum Ascomycota; class Dothideomycetes; order Pleosporales; family Diademaceae; genus Clathrospora; species Clathrospora elynae. The sequence continues at coordinate 93,500 of ML976075.1, read as the reverse complement.
CCAAGGGAACCATCTTCAGAGCCACAAATTTTCGCTCTCTTTAACGCGTTCCACCCGTCCTCGGGTTACACCAGTCCTCGGATCACCCCACCAAAATCACCGCGATCCAACGTTTACAATCAACAATGAGCTCAACGCCACGCAGTAAAGCATCTCAAAGAAGTGGTAGAGGTCTTCTTACAGCTCAATCACTTAATAGTAAGAAGCTAAAAAGCTAGCGTAGAGCTGCGTTTTTGTATTTTTGGTGGGGTGACCTGAGGACTGGTGTAACCCGAGGACTAGTGGAACACGTTACTACAAACGGTGCGCTGTCTTCCACCAGAAGTACCGCGGATAAAGTTCAAAACTTTATTCTAGAATATTCAGCATAGTTCCAAAAGTCTTCATCGGCACTAACTTACATCACTTGTTTAGCCAGCCACGGTATGTATCCCCTGATCCAACTATGAACTAGTATCTAGAACGAACCAGGCATCGTTCAAAAGATCTTCCCCTCCCCGCCGGAAACGCCGTCCGACTCTAGGCATCAATTTGCCACGACGGAAGAACTAGGCAGCTCCTAAGATTTAGGCGCCGGCAATCCTTTTTGATGCCACGAGGAACGGTCAGATAGACGGACTAGAGAAGGAAGCGTACTAGCCTAGTGTTAATCCAAACTACCGAGGCAGGTTTATCATTGTGATGGGTGTATGCACGACAAAGGGATTGCTAGCGCCTGGCTAATGGTCTCCTTGAAGAAAGACAACCGAGGACATATTCTTCACACAATTTAGTGGCGGCGTATGTGATCATTTCCAAGTACGTATGGTGATTGTAGGTGGTATGGTACACAAGGGTAGGGATTCATAGATACCTTTCATTGACGAGCGCACTAACAACCTGGGCCTAAGGCTGAGCGCTGGCAATCCCTTTCTCGTTCCCTTTTCCTGCAAGACTATCATTGATCTTACGAATAAAGTTTACCATGATGTGCTAGGTTTGCGGGGTAGACACGGATATAGCCGTCCAACCGTTCGTACAACAGTTCTTAGGACTTTACAACCCTAGGTAGTTGGCACCCTTTTCAGTCTTGCTAGGATTTTCCGTTGTTTCCGTGGCGGTTGCTTGTCCTTGTTCCTGGGGGTACGATACACATACACACACAAGAATGGGTTTGAACAAATGGAACCTTGGAAGTTTAAAATGCGCCACGGGCAATTGGACATGGCAGTGACCATGCAGAATCAGGTAAGAGTTGTGAAACTAAGCACATCGGCGCGCAGAGTTTTCCGCAAAGCCACTACGACATACGGCCATCTGCTAGTGCCCGCTCGGACACTGCTCCTGCTCGCCCATATCGCTGACCCTTTCATCTAGCGTCGTGTCTTACATGCTGCACACTCGTCGATCTCTCCACACGCCGTAGATCATCCGCTACTCAATATTGCGCATGATTTATTTATTCACGCCTGAGCTCGTGAACCCCGATCGCTAGTCCGAGAAGTATATTTAGAGTGTGGAGTTGTTTGAAGATTACGTTGTTTGACTGGTTGCGCGGGTATCAAGCTCACATTCACTTACCGATAGAATACCTAGCCCAACATGACCTTGGAGTACAGAATATGACGGGCTTAAAGAAAATTACCTCGGACCCGCTTGACATAAATTTAAACTTCCAAGTCGCGCTGCGAAGATGAGATATAAAGTGGATAGCGTGTACGATGATGAGTGGTTACATAATTCGTACTAGACGATCGCCATCTCATATTCTTCTTAAAAAGAGCAACCCAAGTTGAGATTTCACCTTTTCGATTTGAGAGCATAGCCGTCATGCATACCCTTTCTCTCCTTCTTCTTTCTGCGTCGGGCACTTTGGCCTACCCATGGGTAGCCGGCCAACCAGGCGTCGACTCAACACTGCTCCGACAGGTTCGCCAACCGGTGAAGAGACAGGCGTCCTGTCCTTTCAACCCTAATCACAAGGGCGCAGCACCATACTCCGACAAGTACCCGTACATAGGCGCGAAGAATGGAGCCCCAGGCTCGCAAACGGGTGGCATCAAAGTCCCTGCCGACGGTGACACCGCGCATGCCTTTGTAGCTCCTGGACCCAACGATATTCGAGGACCTTGCCCGGGACTCAACACCGCTGCGAATGTAAGACAGCCAAAATCTACACATGTATGGGATATTTACTAACTTCATATCCCCAGCACAACTTCCTCTCGCACGATGGGGTCACAACCTTCACCGAGCTCGTCGACGCTCAGCAAAACATCTACAATTTAGACTACCCCGTCTCAGTTCTCCTTGCTGTACTAGGAATCCAAGCAGGTGGTGATATCGTTACTGGCAAACTGAGCATTGGTTGCGACGCGACCTCTCGCACCGCTTTGCTGCCACTTCTTGGTTCTCAGCCAGGGCTCAACGGCCACAATAAGTTCGAGGCTGACGCATCCCTGACCCGCAATGACTACTACATCTCCAATGGCGACAACTACAATTTCAATGGCACGCTCTTTGCGGAGATGAAGTCATACGCCGACCGTGTCTCAGGTGGGAAGTTTGACCGCAACGCCCTCGCCGCATATCGCAGCCAGCGCTATGACGAGTCTGTCCAGACCAAGTATGTATCCATGAGCATTAACCATCAGAATTGCCACTAACCATCGCCCGTACAGTCCCAACTTTTTCTTTGGTCCGCTGTCTGTGTTGCTCTACGGTGCCGCATCCTTCTTGTACGAGCTTTTCCCCAGCTACGGTAATGAAGGCACACCAGACCTGTGAGTGTAGAAGTATAAACTGCATGTGAGGCGTACACTAACTTCTTACCTCCAGCGCAACTATCTCGTCTTTCTTTGGCGCTGTCCAAGACTCCTCTGCACCAGGAGGCTGGCGACACGTACCCGAGCGAATCCCCGACAACTGGTTCAACCGCCGCACTCCATACACCAGTACGGTGGAAGAGATTCTCGCAATGTACCTCCAGTATCCCAAGATCTTTGGTGGCAACGTGGGCAGGAATAACTTCAATGCGTTGTCCGCGCCGTTTGGTATCTTGGAAAATGGGACGCTACCTGCCAATACAAAGCCGGCTGACATTCTATGCTTGCTGTACCAGCTGGGAACGAGTGTCGTGCCGAGTAGCTTGAGCACAGTGACGGATCTCACGGGGGCGATCTTGGATTGGTCGGTGGGCAAGCTGAACCCCGTGTTCAAGAACGCAGGGTGCGTGTTGAAGCCTGACCAGACGAAGTAGGAGGGGGTATTTGGTAGTAGCTAGACTGGAACTTTCATATCGTCGGTAGAATTGGTGGCTGTTGTGCCTGGGGTGCAGGAGGGATGATCGATCGCGCATCAGGAGCTCATGAATACTAGAAGTAGTTTATCGTGCAGTATTGAACGTAATACCCCAAACCCTCGAACTTCCTTATTTCTATGCTACTGGTGATGATGGCCAGCGGGGTTGTTTGCTCGGATAATGGATGCGACGTCATGCATCGTGGGTAACTCGAACGTACATGCCTCCTAGTTCTTCTTCCACCACAACGCAAATTTCGCAAGAACATCTCATCACTCTCGAATATCTCAGCAACATGTGTTTTAAACCATCGGCTGAAGGCATCACCGTCGCCGGGTACAACAATCTACAAACACCACAGCTACAGACGAGTTTGTCTTTAACTACCTTATGCTATCGCGCACCAGTATCAAGATTATAAAGACAAGGACATCATTACAGCAATCAGATAAGGGTTTTATCAAGACATGGAACATACAGATGGCTGAACACCGTCTGACTTAGTGAACGATCGCGGTATTTCTTGCCTTTTCTTAGAGTACCATGGTCATTTCATTCAGCGCTCTATTTTACTAGCTAACCAGACTGTTGCTAATATTATGAAATACTCTACTGCGCGCTCAAAGGCTCTTTGTGATATAATCAGGCAGGACACAGCAAACATCAAGCTTCAATTGACACATGGTCGGATGGATTCCTCGAGGTAGGTACAAAACATTGTAAAAGTGCTTACTGCTCTCGTCCTAATCCAACAGAGAAACCAAGAATGTCGTCACCATTAAGTAACATCGATCCCCGCTCGAACCGCGAAATTTGGGAGCAAGAACTTAAAACATGTCGGGACTACTTCAGGCTATCAACCTGCCTGCCAACAAGTGGCAGCAGGCTCTCAGCAACTACACCCCCTCGGCCGTTCACCGCAACCGCAGCACCTATACTGCCAAGTACAGCTGGAAGATCCGCAAGAAGCTCAGTGTTCCCATGAGAACAAGACAAGAGACTACCAGTGCCTTCTACCAGCTCAAGATTAGCCACAGCTACAATAAAGCATACCTCTTCCAGATAAGCAAAGCAGACACCGAAACATGTCTTCCTCAGCTGCAAGTGGCTGAAAGAATACAGCAAAATCCTCCAGCAAGACTTGAGCAATGCACGTCTAATACTGCCATTGCTTCTCTACACCAAAAAATGCATCAAGGCTGCACTAACCTTTATCAGTC